>WSYH01000912.1:0-23908 GCA_036426205.1 Ascaphus truei | reverse complement strand
CGAGAGAGTGTGAGAGCGAGAGAGAGTGAAATGTGTTGGTGAGAGTGTCTGAGAGAGACACAAAATGCGCACTGCAAATGTTAGGTATGTATATACACCTTTGTTTTTACTTTGGGCGCCGCGGAAAATCCTGATCGCATTGGGAACCTTGAAAAATTCTGATGCCTTTGGGAGCCTTGAACCGAAAAAGTTTTGGGAACCACTGGTATAGGTGACCTGGAGAACAGGGAGCAGACCGAATTTACGAATCTGCCGTGTCCCTGAGTCTCGTCTCCGCAAAAGCTCTCAGCCATATCTAAGAGACGTGTAACGTCAATTGAAACCCAGTTGCAAGATGGCGATCTTCGATGGACAGAGTTCACAGAGCCTTGGACCGAGATTCGAGGACCCCAAAAGAGTAGAGATTTAGTCCTAAGACTCCCCCCCAATATGGCAACTAAAGAAAGAATTATAAAAAGCTGCAGAAACAGCAGCTCAATTGAATTTGAAAACAGTCCACCAAGATCTTCTAGGACCTGTCCAGGGTGACAATTGGAGGAGAGGATTGCGTCCAGTGATGGTAGTGCTCCAGGAAAAGGGTATCGTTACCAGTTGAGCTTCCCGTCCGTTTTTGTGGTAAACCACAGAGGCAGACAGGTCTCCCTTCATTATCCAAAGGAATCTGCGTCTTTCCTGTTGGCTCTGGACCTGACTCCCAGCGAAGGTTTGGTCAGCAACGAAGACCCCGAGAAGATAACACAGAAGAAGTGATGGGCTGAAGGTGTGGTTGCTCGGAGATAAAAGATTCAGGGATGATGGTGGTTTTGAGGATCTCTCGGCGAGGTCTGTGGCCATCTACTGACCGCGACTCGGCAACCACGGCAACCAGAGAAAGAACCGGATGTGCAAACTATATTTGCTTTTCTTATATGTTCTTCATTCATTTCGCTCGTCTCCTTCCACTCTCCTTTTGTTTTTTCCCAATTTTATACAGGGTCCGCTTAATATACGGTTGTAGATGGCTGTTTGCTTGTTGATGCCGGCGGTTGATCGACGGACAAAACCAGTGAATACATGGAATGAGAAGTCCGGCAATGGGTGACAGGGCCTTGGCCCAAAGACTTTGAAGAGCTGTTTCTCTTGTTTGTTTATAGATACAAAAAAAGACATAAAACCTCAATGAGAAACCAAGAACAATTTATTACTCAATACATTTTTTTTATGCTTAAAGACATTGAACTGTTAAGACAATAGGTGAATCGGGATTTTTAAATATATTTTTATATCTTATATTTCTAGCCGGGAAAGTCATCCCTATAAGAATTATACAACACGATAAGTTTTATATTTTATTTGTCTCACGGGTGCTAGGAACTGATTTTGTTTCTTTATCTCTAAATAATATATAGATGTCTTTACATATTGTAATCAAGCGTGGTGTGGTGAAGGCACGGCTGGGGGAGGTGTGGTAAGCACGTATAGGTGGGGGTGCAGGACCGGTGGACGCTCTGCATGCCCAACATCAGGTCACCCCCTATAGGGACCATATGCCCGCCAGGCCAGGTCACGTAAGGTCTGGCCGCAAACTTGGAGAGTGGCTGAATTATTCATCTTATCTTATAGTTTAATTTTTGTTTTTTTGTTTTTACCAAGTTCCCGGAGGGGGAAAGTCCCTTTTTCGGTTTTTTACCCCCTTTTGTTCATTAACAACCATTAAAAATCTTGTTCACAATTTTCACATGAGCGAGAGATACGATATTGGAAATGACTGTTAAAACACCTTGAAGTGGTATCCCTAAATGTCAAAGGCCTTAATAGTAATAGAAGCTATAGACGGCTTTAAAAGAATTAGGACATTTCAAAGCGGATATTGTCTTCTACAAGAGACACATTTCGATTCCCAGAACCCCAAATACCTTAGCAGGAATATCATATCGTTTTCTACTCATCTTTACCAGTAAGAAAAGGGTGTCGGTAGCAATTTTTGATAAAACAGGGTATACCGTTCGACATGGAGGTAAAGAGAGACCACGGGTGGGAGGGTCACTTGTGTCCACGGTCTCCTCTAAGGCCGTATATTACATAGTGAATATATAGCGCTCTAACGAGGGACAAATCGATTTTATAAGGGAAACATTAGGAGTCAATGGGGGATAACCAAAGAAACATTCAGGATATGAAGAGCATATGTCAGGAACACCCAAAAGAAAAGAGAAGATATCTAGTGCAATACTGTCACACAAATGATGAATGGAAAGGGAACAGGTCTTGGCTGTATGAAGAACCCTACTTACAAAAAGTAAGTTGAAACCAGCGATGTAAGGAGACTAGCAACAGCTTCTCTGGAGGATAATTTCAATCGAGGTATGAATCAGGAAGAGAGAAAAATAATGGACGAGAACCAATAGTGCGCAGACCAATAAATGTTTATAGAGGGAAAAGAAAAAATAACAATAATTGTACAGCAGGGCCCCGCTTCTCTGCGAATAGGCTTTACGGAGTTCCACTGATACCAAGGCAAGACAAAGAGAAGGGGGCCCGCCATGTTGAATTAAAATTGCGCATGCCAGAATGGGCGAGTGCGCCCGGCGTGCATGCGCAGGACCGACGGTCGTGCGCGCAGACGCAGTCGCACATGTGCAGAACGCAAAAATGCCGGTTTTGCCATGGCCAGCACTGAAAATCGCCGATCCGCTTTTCCTGGCGATTCTTACTATACGGCGGGCCTCTGGACGGAACCCGCGTATACCGGGGCCTGCTGTACTGACAATGTGTACATTAAAAACGGGGGCACATCAGAATAAGGTAAGCATGTGCAAGGATCTCACGCCAGAGAGGTAAGGTGTGACAGGCCGTCTGTCTTCAATGTCCCCACAGCTGGATAGTTTGTCGGGTGGCGTCTTACGTCACATCCGCCGATGTTTGTCTGACTACTTCCGATTTCTCGGGGGAGGAAGACAGGTTCTACGGCACATGCGGTTCCTCTCGGCTTTGGATCACAGCTCCCCATGCAGGCTCTACACGTTTCGCTGATCTCTGTCAGCTTCGTTAGGAGCAGAATGAAGCCCATGATAGATACAACATTATATAGCACATTGCTAATAACTGACCTTTTTAGACAGGGAGATGCTAATCAGCTAGAATCCCTTTGAGGCTCCATCATAAAAATACCCAGCTCATTCACCCATCTCACAGCTGGATGTCCACGGAATTCCAGCTTGGACTTACAAAAAATACCTCCTGCTTACATTTAAGATCTGCAGTTTTTTACACACTTTATTTTAAACAACATGTTACGGTTTGTTATAACTGTAAAAATGTATCTATGTGCATGTAGTGGTCCTGTATGCACCTCAAAAATCAGGTTTCTGGGTTGCTTTCGTCTAGAATTAGTATTCTCATTGAATGCCGGCTTCTATACGCCATCATGTGTCGGTTAGAGGGTATCTATGGCAAGCAAGCATCTTGTCTTTTAACTCCAGGCAGGGAATGGTCTGCAAATGGGGGATAAAAATGTCTTGGGACACGGGCAACCACAGTAATGCATTAGGCAAATACGTTAAAACCCTTCCTTCCCGTCAAATAATCAATTAACGATACAAACGACGCGGCTCCGTCAGCGCCTCACGCGCCGTTTCAGAGTCTCGTTCGCGGCAAAGTAGCCCAACCAATGGCGATGGCTGTGCTGGTGGCGGGAAGAGACACGCGGACTTGCGATCTGGTTGCCAGTTGAAGCTCCGTAGTAGTACATTCAGTCAGTTTATTGGGAAACATTCGAGGTGCGGTCGACGTGGGAGACGTGGATCTGGGTATAACGAGAACACGCAACACCCGGAAGTCACGCAGTCGCGTGTGTGGTGTCAGTGTGTACCAGCGAGTGGGGATGGTACCCTCATATCCTGTTACAGCCAAACGACAGGTCGGTACACGAGAGGTTAACTGCAGAGAACAAGACAAGACTGGGCTGGACAAGACAGGCACACGCAAAGGCTACACAAGGTTATGTTCAGCAAGGTATGACAGGAAGAGGAAGTTTCTTATAGGAGACAGGAACCAGTAGGAGAGGGGGCGGAGTGGAGGTGGAGCCTCTGCAGATGCAAAGGATAGGCTGCAGGAGACAAGGGCTCACAGCAATCTTGACTCGCAGCTGGGGCTCGTTGCGCGACGTCACGCGTGCCCGCCGCGCGCAGTGGAGGTGCAGTGTGACTGAGGGGGCGGAGCTAAGGTCTGTGACCTGGTAGAAGAGGAGCGGGTGCGCACGCGCTCTGTAAACAGAGCGGGGGTGGGCGCACCACCGGGGGGCAGATCGGAGGCAGCAGCCGCTGCAGTACTTTTATGTAAAGAGGAGGAACCGCTCCGCAAGGGACGCAATCCCCGAATCCTCACAAGGAGAAGGCAGCGTAGTCAAAGTCCAAAACAGAGTTCAGGTTCAAACCAAGGGAATCCAAACAGGGTCAGTGTAGGAGGACATGTGCAGAGGTACGCAACGGAGACTATTTTAAGGTGAAATTATAACAAGGCTTTATTGTGCCTGTCGCTTTAAACACAGCAAAAAAAACAACATAAGAGAAATAGTGAGCCAAACAAAAACCTGCTCCACTTTCGCATATATGTATCCTTATATTCCAGTCCTTTTTAACTGGGTGGCTACCCAAGCTATTCATCAGCCCAAGTCATATAGATATATATATAGACAACAGTCTTTGGAAAATAACGTCTTACAGTATCTGTTTGCTGGGTTGCTGCCTTTTCTCCGGATAATCAGCATCCAGGTTTATAAGTCTTATTTGTCAGCTCCAGACATCTGTGTTCTCTCGGTCAGTCTCACCTGGGAGACTCAGGAACCTATGCTCTGTCTCCTAGTTCAGCTCACATGTGAGCTAAGGAGTCCCTCTTCCTGTCTCAGAGGCAGGCTTTTTCTAACACCTCTAATCAGCCAGGTGCTGGTCAATTAACCAGCACACTGCTGGATTGGAGGCAAGTTTTCTGAACAGGGTAAATCCCCTGTTACAGGCAGGGACAGGAACGAGAGCTGAAACAGACAAGGGAGCTCGGCATAGACACTGCACACACAGGAGCTACAGGAAAGCTATGCAGAGCAAGGAATGAGAGGACAGAATGGGGTTATAAAGGAGGGAGGACAAATAGCAGGAAGGGGTGGAGCAGGGGTTTGTCTGGGAGCTTGCAGGGATAGGTGTGCAGGGGTGGAGACAGGGAGGTAATCTAGGGTAATGGCCTGCAACCTATGGGGGGCGGATCCAGTACCTGCAAAGGGTTGGTAAGTAGAGCGGGTGCGCGCGCCCTCTGTAACACAGTCATGCACGCGGTGCGCGAGTACCAGAGCGTGGGGGAAGCATTGCGGAGGAGGTGCTCGGCTGGAGAGTATGAGAGGGAGAAGGAGCGGAGGAACCAGGTAGGGAAACGGAGGTACGCCGAGGGGCGTGAGTCCCCTGACGGGAGATCAGGGACCGGGAACGCGCGCGCAGTGAGGGGACCACGCATGTGCGCAGAACGCTAACCAGAGCGTGCCGACCGTGCCGTGAGGGAATAAGGCGGAGATTGGGAAGGCAAGGGAACAGAAGGGTTAGCTGGAGGAACCAAGGTGATGGGGACACGCTGGGAAGAGCGAGTCCCCCGAATCGTTACAGTTGGGATACAACATGTGGTTTTTGACAGATTAAGATACAAGATTACAGAAAATATAGAATTAATGACAGATGAAGAAAGAAGAAGGTGATAGATGATCAAACAAAGAAGAATGTTGTTACCTGTTCTGGATCTTCAAGGTGGATGGTGTTGGATTGACTTTGATGACACCTTGGTACTAGAGCTTCCTGATAACCCAGGATTCAGAGGGCCAACGCTTGTAAAGGTGAGTAAAATATTGAAAATATGTTTTTTTAACAGTTTTTTTAATTGCATTTCTTTTTTTTAATGATTTTCATTGCCCATTGACTGCTAATGTATTAATCTGTGCCTGTTTAGGGTACAAATAAATACAGTGATAGCCAATGCATTTTTTGGCAAATGCTTGTTTTCTATTGAGTGTTATTTTTTCTTTTTCTCTTGATTGTTTGGATTACAGCCATTTACAGGCATACCCCGCATTAACGTACGCAATGGGACCAGAGCATGTATGCAAAGCGAAAAAGTACTTAAAGTGAAGCACTAACTTTTTTCCACTTATGTATTGTACTGCATGAAAAGTTCAGTCCGCGCTCTGGCTCTTTAAGCTTGGAGTGTTGGTCCCTCTCAGTTCTCTTGCTGCTTCTGTGTTTATGAGGTGTCTCCCCCACCTCCAAATGTGGTCTCCACCGGAACCCCGATGGTGATACCAATATCAGCAAAACAAGAAAAAACACAAAAGCGCACCAAGATGAGAGATAGATATTGTATTAGCAACAAATAATAAAATTAGTAACTTACATATAAAATTTCTTTAATAATCCCCGATTCTGGTGTCTATCACAGGAGTAGGGCATCACATAGGAAGTATGGAGGGTAATCTCAGTTCTGAGAGATCAGACCCGCGCGCTGGGGCTGTCTCTGTTCACTCTCCTGTCCTCCACGTGTGGTAGCGTGGTGCGGAGTGTAGCTGGATCCGGGGCCTTCAATAGGTGTCCTTAGGATGCCTGTCCATTTTTGATAGCATAGAAACGATCAGAAATAAGCAGGAACGGTACACTTGAGTGTGTACTGGTGGTGGGTAGTAAAACCGCCAGCCACAACAGTCGCGACGCGTTTCGTTTAACAAAGTAAACTTCTTCAGGCAATGAAATACAATATCTATCTCTCATCTTGGTGCGCTTTTGTGTTTTTTCTTGTTGTACTGTACTGCAATCGTCATATACGTGCATAACTGATGTAAATAACACATTTGTAACAGACTCTATAGTCTCCCCGCTTGCATATAGCTTCGGTACAGGTAGGGAGCCGGTATTGCTGTTCAGGACGTGCTGACAGGCGCATGCGCATGCTGCTGTTTGCCTATTGGGCGATATGTCCTTAATCACGAGTGTACTTAAAGTGAGTGTCCTTAAACAGGGGTTTGCCTGAAAATAGTTTGTAATTTGGATGGTTTGTTATTATTTATATTTTCGATTGATTAGCATTTTTAATTAATTTTTAATTAATTATTTTGTTGGCTCTGTTTGAATTGGTGTGTTGGCTAGTGGTTTTATTAATTAATTGCTTTGTTGGTTACTAATAAAATTATTTAATTATTTTATTGATTAGTGCTTTTATTAATTTAATTTGTTGGCTAGTGCTTTTATTTTTTGAATTGTGGTATTTATGTGCTTTTGCATGTTTTATTATTTTGTATTTTGTGTCTTCATGCATTTTTATTAGGGTGACCATTTACTGCTATCGTGCCTTATCTTGCCCATATTATATGGGTATGATGTACCACTATGCCAATCAATGATACAGGGTGGGTATAGTGGGTCCAGGGTGGATGGTTAGGCTTCCAGTGTGGGTATCGGGGCAGGGTGGGTTAACTCCAAGTACCTGCTTTACTCACCCCGTCTGCCCCCAATAAAGCTTCTGTTTTCCTTAACCCCTTCATTGCCTTAGCGGTTAGCCGCTAAGGTAATGAAGTTGCCTGTAAATGCATTTTTATTGCCTGGTATTCATGCCGGGGCTCTTCGTTGCTGATATTAATAGGTTTCAGCTCTGGAGACTCCCGTCATCAACCTGATGCAGGAAAAATGCATTTTTTTTCTAAGTCACGTCTCGCCGTTTCTCGGCAGCTTTTCACCACCTTCCTGCCAACTTTTCCTGGCGGGGCGATTTTGAGAGGAAATCTCAATTCTAGAGCCACTATTAGCCTCGATAAGCTAATCGGGGCTATTAGAATTGCACGCAGTTGAAAACCTGGTGATAAGTGGCTTATCACTGCGCGTTTGGACAAAAAAAATTGCCGAAAAGCTCCGACTTATTGGTGCTTACTTAATCGCTGTAGGCTTTTTTGGCGATAAGGCGTCGATAAGTGGCTTATTGCTGCTTAGTGCATAAGCCCCTTCATGTCATTCATTTATTAGTTTACTTATTTCAATCTTCTATTCAATTTGCTTTTTCTGGTTGTCCCTATTATTACATGCTCATCATCCTTGGCAAAAAAAAGGATACCATCAGTGTAACTAATTACATTGTAATGTATGTAAAAAAGAATAATTATAGGCTGCACTCTTAAAGTACATCATGTATCTAGAGGGAGTCTTAGACTCAGAACATTTGACAGATGGAAATGCTAATTTACCCCATTCATATGAAAGTCAAATTAAGTGAAACACTTCCTTAAGTGATCCATTTGTTGTCCATGATCCCTGTCTGGTGCTTAAATGTCCTGTTTGCATTTAGTTTGTCTTTCCCTTTGATAAAATGTTTCTAGTACACAGACGCAAGGTTAAATATAATTTTTATTGGTCTACCTAATCCTTTTGTTTTCCAAACTAAGTGATACACTATAATCTATACTCACTAAACTCTATTGTTATCTAACACTACAGTATGTTAACATCAGTTAGCGTGAGTAACATAACATTTACTGACATTAAAGTCATGTTAAAAGCCTGCCATTATGATGTATGGTAATTAGGGAAAATTATATTTAAATTTGTCATTAGCACAAGATTACCCTACTTATGACGCTTTGGCAATGCTAATGCCAAAAAATAACGCAACTTTTTTTTCCAAGTCATTCCTAAACCTGGTGTGTTAACCATCAAGAAACCAACATAGGGCGGCTATAGGGGGGAGTAACGGATTTAGTTATTGCCCAGATTTATTCCCCTCTTCTCTTCTCAAAATCTCTATTGCAGTGTCTGGCTGAGAATAACGCCTACACTTAACTAACGTCAAGTTATTTAAAGATAATATATTGCTATCCAGATAAACATGACGGTACCCTATCCTAATAAGCTCTAGTATAGATGTTATTTTTGCATATGGTTAGGTTTTGGACGTATGCTGTTAACCTAACGTCAAATATTGAAGCTAAACATAACTTTATTTGCCATGACTAAGACATGCAAAACTCTGTAAAGTCATTTAACATACAGTAGAGTTAACTTCAATTACTTCATTTCTCCATTAGTATGTGAAATGATTCCTTAACCATATCAGAGCTAAATGTGAAAAATTTGCGTCACTACGCTTTAGCCATAAAGTTCACACTTTTTGGGAATGCGTTAAATGTGTGGACATGCACAATTGTTCTCCACAGTATAATGGGTCATGTTCTCTCAGGTTTAATGAACCCAGTTACTGTAGGTAATGAATCTGGGGGATTCATCCAGCCGGAGCAGTAGCCAGCGGAAGTTTGGTGAGCTCATTGAGCACTGTGGCTCACATCGGCACCCCATTTACATCTGTTCCCCCTTCCTGTTCTTCCATTGGTGCCTATCAGATGGTCGTGGGACTGTGACCATCACGAGGAGTCTTCATTGCTCCTGTGGCCCCTTTTTCTCTGACACATACTAGCAGCAGTCTGCATCATTTGGCACCACTTAGGGCATTTATTTCATATTGACTTTACACTTCTGTCTATTATTGATCATTAATTACTTTTTATTTTTGCCCATCCTAGTTAATAAAGGTGTTCTATTACCAATACCCAATTGATTGCACTTCCTTTAATTTTCTTTGTAGTCTTCACCCCACCAAGGACTGGGGTTCATTTGCTTTGGAAGCTGCAATCTTTGTGTTTTTGGTTTAAACACATATCTCATTCAGATATCTTTACATGCCATAGAAATTGGTACCAGACCCTTACATTTGTGTATGCTACGGATTGGTTCATGTCACACTTTTTTGTAGATAATAAATGTGTATCGAGAGTGATACACCAAAGAATCCCCTTTAGCGATCATGGGACGCCAAATGCTGTAGGGTGGTGATGCATGAGTACTGCATCCTAAACTGACCTAAGTTATTGTATGTAATACAAGTAAGAAATAACTTTGCTGGATTTCAAAAAATTGGGTTGGTGGTGACAACACTAAAATGAGTTGAAATGTGACTGTGATCTGACATAGGTTCATAGGAAAGAGTTAAAGACAAAACCTTCGTTTAAGCCAGATGGATAGTGGGTATTGAGCAGATAAATCCACCTGGCCTCCCGTTGCAGGAGTTTCTTATCCCAATTCCCCCTGCGAATGCTGGGGGGAACATGGTCTATGCCTTGAAAGTTAAGCGTATCAAGTTTCCCTGCATGGTGGTCCCTAACATGACGGGAGACCGGGGTGTCCAAAGCATTCCTGATAGATCCTATATGTTTCAGGATGCGTCTCCGGAGTTCTCGCTTTGTCTTGCCAACATACTTTTTTCCACATAGACAAGTTATCAAATAGATAATTCCACTGCTCTTGCAGTTGATAAACTGTTTTATGGTGTATGTTTTATTGTTGTCAGTATTTGTAAAGGTCTTGCTTTCCTTAACATAGCCACAAGCTTTGCAGTGATGGCACTTATATGATCCTTTGACGCTCAACCAAGTTGTACTTTTTTGTTGTTTCCCAGCGTAAAGTGGCTGTGCACCAACAAATCTTTAATATTTGGTGCCCTTCTCCAGACAATTGATGGATGGCTTCTAAGTACCTTCTTCAGATCTTCGTCGTTCGTCAGGATAGGCCAATGCTTGGTAAGTATCCTGTGGATATCTCTCCACTGATTGTGGTAAGTGGCTATGCATCTGATCTCACTCATTTTCTTGCTGTCATCCGGTGATGGAGATTTTAGTAAATCAATACGTGGTGTGTTGATTGCACGATGATACGCCGTCTTGAGTTGGCGATTAGAGTATCCCCTAGCTAGGAAGTTATCCCGCATTTTTGTGCTTTCTTCTTTAAAAGCCATGATATCTGTGCAGTTGCGTCTGATGCGCAAAAATTGTCCTGTGGGGATACCTCGTATGAGGGGTTGAGGATGAAAACTGTCGGCTCTAAGGTAACTATTAGTGGCAGTCTCTTTCTTGTGGTTCGTTGTGGAGAGATAACCATCCTCATTGATAGTGATTCTTAAGTCCAAAAAAGTAATGCTGTTAGGGCTACTTTCCGATGTCAACTTAAGGTTATGTTCGTTGAGCAAAGTATTTTCAGAAAGATTTCCAAATCATTCCTTGTGCCCTTCCAAAGTAGTAGGATATCGTCTATGTAGCGTAGCCACAAATCTATGTGTTCTGTGTACATAGACATTCCTTCTGAAAAGACACTAATGGCCTCCCACCAGCCTAGGTATAAATTGGCGTAGGTGGGGGCACATGTTGTACCCATGGCTGTTCCTTGGATTTGTAAATAATATTTGGAATCAAATAAAAAGTAATTGTGTTCCAATACAAACTCTAAAAGCTCGACAATGAAGGCATTATGTTCAGTTTATACACAGCTACGTGATGATAAAAAGTATGCTACCGCCATGAGACCGAACTCGTGTTTTATGCTGGTATACAGTGACTCCACATCGAAGCTTACCAGCAAAGTACCCTGCGTGACTTGTATTCCTTCAAGTCTGTTAAGGACATCCTTGGTGTCCTGGACGAAGGAAGGTAGTGATGTAACAAATCCTCTGAGTACTTTGTCTATATACAGTATATACTGATAGGTTCGGTAAGTGAGCCGATGCCCGCTACTATAGGTCGTCCAGGTGGTTTTTTAATGTTTTTATGGACCTTAGGGATGGTATAAAAAGTTGCTATAGTTGGGTCTTTTTGCATCATGAAGTCATGTTCGTTTTTTGATATAACTTTCATCTCCAAACCTTTACGTAATATATTGCCCAAAGTTTTTTGGAATGGTACTGTTGGGTCACCAGAGAGAGTCCTGTAGCATTTTTTATCCTTGAGCAATCTCAAGTTTTCCCTTCTGTAGTCCTCTGTTTTTTGTATCACTAAATTTCCTCCCTTGTCGGCCGGCTTTATAGTGATTTCCTTTAAATCTTTTATTTCTTTTAGTGCCTTTTGTTCTTCTTGGTTCAAATTACTCTGTATCTTGGTCTCTTTCAGGGATTCCAAATCCTTAGTAACCAAGTTAAGGAATGTAGAGATGTTGGCGCAGCTGTCCTGGTGCGGTGTAAATCGGCTTTTAGGTTTCAGTGTTGTGTGGGGTCCATCTCCAGGATCTTTGTCCCCATCTTCCAGGAGGTTGATCAAGTTGACTAGATGTTCTTTATCTTGGGTTAGCAGAAATTCTTCATATAGATTATGTACTCATGCATCACCACCCTACAGCATTTGGCGTCCCATGATCGCTATGGCAACTACAGGGTATAAAGAAGCGACCGAGAACCAAGCAACGCCCACCCCGGATGAAGTCACAGGAAGTGACGAAACATGCAGCATGTCGGGTCTTTAGCTGTATGATTCATACCATACCACGCCAGCTATCTCTACTAGCTCCTCTAGTGCGCTGACCTGTGTCTAACTTTCACTTGATACACCCATTTAAAGAGGTGTCAGTGCTGCTACAGGGCAGCACTTGCTATTCACTATCAAAATAGCCTGCCTGCTTTAAACACTACCGTGCATGTTTTTTCCATGCAGCCCTGTATAGACACAGCTGCTCTGACTACCTAGGTCTCGTGTGCTATACCATTTCTCAATTGCAGCAGTTTACGAGTGAGCAGCTCTGCGGTCACATGGGCACCAAAAAACCGCGTTGAAAATATTACCAAGCAGCCCAAACCTGCGTTTACTATTTTTCACTACTCCTGCTACTAAAGATGCACAGCATCCTCGTACCTACGCCCGTTTGAGACGCACACTATACCAGATACAGCACAAACTTTGACACATGAACGCACCAATGTACGATACACATTTATTATCTATCTAGCCCATCCCCAGGCAGCACGCCTCTACCTTCTAGGGGTCTGAGCGAGGTCCCCTTCTATAGTTCACACTTTTTTGTATCCTAATTCAGGTATTCAATTTATGTTCTATTTTAAGATTGGTTAATCTTTTATTGCCTTTTTAGATATCTAGATTTGGATTCTCTTGGCGCACTCGTTTTCTTTTTGTTTTGGCCATTAGTCTGTCTGCAGAAATTTCACAAAAATGTTGCAGCATTACTGGGAGATTACCCCAGATTTTCAAAGGCAAGTGTTCGGATCCTCATTGCTGCATCTGTATATGACTGATGGAGATACAGTGATCACAAAGCAGGACCTCTAGAATATGCTTAAAGAAATGCAAGCAGGTTTTCAGGCTGCCCTAGAATGAGCTGTAAAGGAATTTAAATCAGAAGTTTCTTTATTGGCCCAAAGAACTACGGAGATGGAAAA
This sequence comes from Ascaphus truei, assembly GCA_036426205.1. Taxonomy (NCBI): domain Eukaryota; kingdom Metazoa; phylum Chordata; class Amphibia; order Anura; family Ascaphidae; genus Ascaphus; species Ascaphus truei. The sequence continues at coordinate 10,651 of WSYH01000912.1, read as the reverse complement.
TAAGATGGACGTATCTTTACAAAACCAGGCAAATACTGACTATTAGGACCTGCGTCTCAACAATGAGATATCAGCTATGAGGGATGGTATGGATGACCTGGAGAACAGGCAGCGAAGACAAAACCTACAAATTCACCATATCCCTCAGTTGGTGTCCACGGAAGTCCTTCAGGCATACCTTAAGAGACTGTTCTTGTCAATTGACCCTCAGCTACAAGATGGATAGAGCTCACAGAGCCCAGAGCCCAATATTTGTGCCTATAGACACAGTGTATTCTAACACGAAAGGTCTGATTTGTTTGCCGGCCTCACTGTTGTAAGGAATTGGTGTGTTTATTAAGGGGTATCTTTCCCTTTCCCCTTCTTCTCATTATACATATACTTTAAGTTTTGGTGATGGTGCGATCAGGGGAGTGAAAATAGAAGAAGGCGGGTTGCGTGAGGTGGGTGAAAGAATTGTATGCCTGATGTCAGGTCGCTCCCAGTAGGGCCATATGCCCAACAGGCCTTGTAGAGTCTGGCCGCAAAACTGGGATGAGTAGCTCGTTACACTAATCTTTCTATACAGTTTAATTTTTATTTTATTTTTTATTATTATTACCCAAGTTTCAGGAGGGGGAAAGATCCATCATTTTGTTTTCTACCCCCATCAGTTCACAACTACCATTAAACCTCTATGTTCACAACTTTCACATGAGAGAGAGAGACACACAATATTGGAATGACTTGCCAAGCACCATTGAAGTTAGTATCCCTGAATGTTAAAGGCCTCAATAGTAACGTTAAGTGAATATTGGCCCAAAGGAATGTAGGAATCTGAAGGAAGATATTATTTTTCTACAGGAGACACATTTTGAAACTCAGGAGCCACCAAATACTTTCAGCGGGACATTCCCTATATTTTACTAATCTTTTACTAGTAAAAAAAGGGCAGTTGCGATACTGATAAAACAGGATATCCCGTTCCAGGTATTGGAGGTTAAGAGAGACCAAGGAGGGACGTCCCTCGTGGATCATGGGCTCCTCTCAGGCCAAAAGATTATGTTAGTAATTGTTTACGTGTCCATCAACGGTCAAATTGATTTTTTAAGGGAAACATTGGAATCCATGGGAGATAGGCTGGGACCAGCTGCTGATCCTAGGAGGTGATTGTAATATTGTACCAGATCCAGATATGGACAAGTCCACCCACAAAAAGCAATCACACTCTACAATGACATACAGTGTAGCAAAGAAATTCAGACTGCTACTTAAATAATTTGGATTGTGAGATGCTTGGCATGGCTCACATGAAGGATAGAGGAATTACTCTTTTTACTCACCCCAACACGATTTGTACACCAGCATCGATAATATATTTGTGTCCCTGGGGTATCTTAGAGGTGTTGGCTAATTTGGATATAGGGCCAATTACGTGACCACGCCCCAGTGGCGATCCTGTTTGAGCCCCCATTTATCAGGACTCGATCGTTCCATTGGAGGATTAACGACTCCCTACTTAATCACTCAAAGATTAGTACTCAATTTGAAAAGTTGCTTAAAAATTATTTCCATATTAACAAGGCGTCTGTAGAGTCGACACTGACTCTATGGGAAGCCCATAAAGCCATGATCAGAGGAGAGCTTATCTCAATAGCATCACACAGAAAGAGAATAAAAATAGAGAAACAAAAAAGTTTAACGGAAAAAATTGTACAATTAGAATTTTCACATAAAAAAAACCTGTCAAGGAAAATGTATAAAATTCTTAGTCAGGCTAGAGAACAACTTAAGAGGTTGCGACTAGAAGACATGGAGAAGGCCCTTAATTGTCTAAACAGACTTATTATGATAAGGGAGACAAAGCGGACCGTTTACTGGCATATAAACTCAGAGGGATCAGGTCGAGAACTTTGGTGCCCGCTATTAGAATGAAGGGAGGAGAAGTGACTCACAACCCCTCTAGCATAGCTGAGGAATTTGCTAAATTTTATACGAACCTCTATGACCAAGATAACTCAACCCCAAATGCTAAAATCCCTGACCCGTCTCAGATTGAGGATTATTTTAGAGATTGCAACCTCCCAAAATTGGCAAAGGAAGACTATAAAATGTTAAATGCAAAAATAACCCAGAGAGAACTAACTAATTGAAACCATCAAAGGCGCCTAGCCCAGATGGTTTCTCAAATCTGTACTATAAAAATTTTACAGGAATTCTACAACCATGGGGTTCATGCAGTAAGCGGCGGAAAGGCAATTCTCGCCAGTTTCCCGCCAAAAATGCCTACCCCTATTCAGTAAGGGGTGAGAAAGTGGTGAGAATAAAAAAAAACGCCTGTTTTGTTGGCGGTTTTTTTTTCCCGCCGGTGGCGAGGCGAGAAGGCACTTTCCGCCTAAAATAGACACATTTTCCGCCACTCTGTATTCTAGTAGTGGCGAGTAGCTTAGCGCAGCTATTCGCCACTGTAGAATGGCGTTTTTATGGCGAATCAGCCACGCAAGAAAAAGTTGGCAAGTTGAAGGTGAGAGGCTGCTGATGAGCAGCGGGTCAGCACTTAGAAAAAAAATGCTTCTTGAATATATATTGTTAGCATGCTGTCAATGGGGCTAACACATATTAGTTTGTATTATTGATTCTGTGGTCTTTGAAATACATGATTTGTTACATTAACTAGTTCATGTTATTGACATAATAGTGTAACCTTTTACGTGTATGATGTTTTAAATATATCAGTTTTTAGTACTATGATTAGTTACAGAATAAATCAATGTATTATTAATGGCAAGTCTTTGGCTAGTCTCTTAAAGGAACACTTCATATAAGATGAATCATGTTTGTCAACATAACAAATTATATACTTCATTAACATGAAATACCTTATAATAATAACAAGGCTCGTGTTGAAAATGTTGACATTTATTTCATAATGTTTATAATGTTAAAAGCATGTTGCAAGTCACACATTATGCATATTGCTAATATTTACATGTTTTTGTAGGCACGCCCTCTCTGTAGTACAGAAACAATACTGTTACCAATTGTGTACACACATTAACATTCCATGAATACATTGGACACAATGCTCTGCAACACTTGCATGTTACTACTGTTCTTCAGACAACAATGACATCACAAATGAGATATGGATATAGTAAATAATGAATTCACATTATACTTAATTTTAGTATTGATGGATATTATTTGAAGCACAAATGACAATGTGAAATGACACAAATATTCTTAATAAACACCTTCATCCGGCAATGTGCTCTTATATATTTCTCTACATTCATGTAAAGAAATGTTATTGCACACACTTGTGTACATACAAATTGAAAGCATTTTGAATGTGTTGTTACCTTGTTGTAACCAATGTTGTATAGTCATTTACAAACATGTCTCATTATAACCTCACAATGTTTTTATGTGCAAATTAACAGTTACTCATTGTTCGTCAACAGTAATATGGCTTCAAAATGCTAATATATTTAGACAACAGGTTAATTTAATTCAGTCACGTGACCTAATCACATTTGTATTTAAAGGAGGGACAATCAGCCCTCCTTGTGACGTCGACATGGATATGCAAACCAGGCGTTTGCTAATGAGAAGGCGGAGGCTTGTTTTGCAGGAGGGACAAAATAGACAGGATGTGAGAGGGAGAGGAGAGGGACAGGAGAGGGATAGGAGGAGAAGACAGAGGAGAGACGTGTTGGTAGCCCGTCCACGTGTGTACCGTGAAAGAACACTTTTAGATGGCCTGAGTGAAGAGGAGATTATAAATCGTTATAGATTGAGTTCAGCAGCAATCTTAGGTCTTTGCGAAGAACTAAGAGCAGATTTGGATAGTTTAACAAGCAGAGTTCGTGCAGTCCCTGGTCTAGTTAAAATGCTGTGCTCATTACATTTTCTGGCTTCTGCGTCTTTTCAAACAACTGTGGGCATAGTGGGCGGGGTCTCGCAGTCATCATTCTCGCGGGCCTTTAGCCAGTTTCTATGTGCACTGACTAGACGCGCTAGGAATTATATTCATTTTCCTAGAGACCAGACAGAGTGGCTGGAAGTCAGAAATGGCTTTTATAACATAGTCGGGATGCCATGTGTGATGTGTGCTATCGATTGCACCCATGTTGCCTTGATCCCGCCTAGTCAGGGTGAGCATGCATACCGTAATAGGAAACACTACCATTCCCTGAATGTGCAGGTGGTATGCGATGCCAAGATGAAGATAATTAATGTGGTAGCCAGATTCTGTGGTTCCAGCCATGATTCATCTATCCTTAGAAACTCATCAGTTTTCCATGCCTTTGAAAATGGGAATTTTGGGCATGGTTGGCTGGTGGGTGAGTACATATTCCGAAGTGTTAACATACATATGTCATCATGTCTAATTTGGTCACTTATAAAATTGTGTTTTAGAAATGAGCTTTTTATCATAATGGCAAATAAGATTTAACATAATGATTGTGCAATTTTCATATTCTCTTTACCATAATAGTGTATTGGATAGATATTTACTAATATGTCCACCTACACCCACACACACAATAACACTACAACACAAGTGCCCAACAAGCCATGTGTTACTTGAGATATATGATTTCACATATTGTAATACAACATCGGTATCGTCACCTAATGCAAATTTTCCATATACTATATATGATTGTGTAAGTGATCATTATTGAAATATGTTTTTATTGTGTGAACATGATATATGTGCATGTTTAGATATCACCTCAGACATGGGACATGAAATATAAATTCAGAAATATTTTGGCTTCAACAATAATCTAAATTGACAATGAAACATATGTGACAACATTAATACAATGTTTCGTCTGTACATTAATTTTCACACTCTATTATAGGCGACTCAGGTTACGGGATCCGACCGTGGCTTTTGACACCATTGGCTAATCTGCAATCACCTGCAGGGACCAATATAATGTTGCACTCGGTCAGTTATCGAGCGTACATTTGGACTGTTGAAAAGTCGGTTCAGGTGTTTAGATAAAACTGGCGGTGCATTAAATTATAAGCCTGAGAAGGTTTCTGACATAGTCATTTGTTGTTGCATTCTGCACAATATAGCATTGCGACAATATACCTTGAAGGCGACATAGTGGAGGGGCTTGAGGAAGAGCATCCCGTATATGCTGCAGGTGACAATGCGCAGACAGCCAGTGGTGTCGAGACACGTCAGAATGTGATCGACAACTATTTTTCAGGTAACCAACAAGGTAGATATGAATATCATCAAATACTGTCCTGAAAGTGTGGTTGAATGACATGTGTCACCTTCTTATCATCATAGGATAGTGTTTGTTCTCCTCCTCCTCACATTTAACATCTGTGTTCTTTGGGCAAGCACATCTTGATATGGTATGTATATTTTTTATATGTAATATTTAACTAATATAAATGTTTTGGCTTATATCATGTATGTATGAATGATCAATGTTGTCCAAATGCAAATTAGATTTAATGCTTGCTGTCCTATATGCTTGTTATCAATATTTCATAGTGTAGATGTCAAAATTCCTGCACATTATTGCTAACAAATGCGAGACTTGCACAATAACTGAGTTCATGGTTAAGGGATGCATATATGAACCAATCCGTGGATACAGCAACAACTGATGCTACATGACTACTTTGATTAAGCACAAGTCAACATTATTGAAGCTACATTTGTGTATGTTTTTGCAAAGCTTTCTATACAAATCTGTGTAGCCTTTGTTAATCTCTGTTGCTGGTGTATGTGAGTGAAAGAACGTGAAAATGTTATCAACCTTCACTAGTGTTCTAACTAAATATGTGATGTCATCACACTCATTGTCCTAACTTGAACTAAAACTATTTTCGTGCTGATTCTTAGTTGTCAACAACAGTGTAACTAATTGTAATGTTCATCAAAATCCATTGCTAGGATTGCATTTGTATCTTATTTTGATATATCTGTTGATGAATTACATATTATGAACGTGTATGTTAACAACCATGAAAATTTGTAACTACTATATGGATTGTTTAAAAAAGTATACATAATGTGTGATCTGTAAGCTCAGCTGGCAAATGTTACATGTTGTAATTTATAATGTTCGAAGCTTGGACATTTTTGATAAGACTTATAAGAAAATTATTGTAAAAAACAAATATAGATGTGAAAAGTTTCATTTGTCATGCATTTCATTAACTGTGAAGAAAAATGATGTTCAAAATATTATCAAGTCACTTTTGTTATAGTTAATGCTATATGTCCAACTTATGGAAATCATATACATAATGCAATCATTCTAAATAAATTTAGTTAACATAATTAAAATTATTGTTAAAAAGTTACATATAATGATAGAGTTAGTATGAGTTTAAATGTCATTAATGTTATGAATAACGAAATGTAACATCACTAATAGTGAAATGATGAAGTTACATTCACTACAAGCAGAAATAAGCGTCACTGATTAAATCAGCATTAGTGTTAGCAACCATAGTAACATTCATTTAAACTGTGAGACACGTCTCAAATCAGCAAACTCTCTTTGTGTAGCCAGGTAAATTCATTGATTGTGAGTCCATGTCAGAGTGATATTTCTGAAATACAAAGGACATACTTTTCACCATTTGCATCACAATGTTTATATTATTCTGAATATTTTTTTATTATGCTATTAATCAGTGTACATGTTAATGCATAAGGTACACATATGCTTCCATTACAAGTTGTGTTATGCTGCGGTCACAGTGACTTGCATAGCGCGCGCATCTGTGTGCATAGTGCGCGGTAACACCTGCCCCCCACTCACTCATGGACGACTACATGCGTCGGCGCACATTTAACAGGTCCGCTGTACTGCAAGTTAAACACAGTGCTAAAATTAAAGCAGCGGTCACAGTAATGTTTGCGTGCACGGTGCGCCCTGCGCTGTGCGTGTAAGCACCGCCAGTGGGCACAGTACGCCCCGTCACACTGAAGGTGCAGGCGCGCCGTGATCTAGGGTTTTGTACAACTCTATCAACATTTTAGCAAAGCCTGTGACAGAGGCGTGGCCACGCCCCCACCATCGTTTCACACAATGATGGCGAACCAGCTGCGTCATGTCATGGCCACGCCCCCGTACATGCAGCTTGCGGTTAGCGCTGTGCACGTGCACCCCCCCTGCCACCCGCGCATGTCACAGACATTACTGGCACCGCTGCCTTATTATGTGTTGAACTTTCGACGTAGCCGTGGCCACGCCCCTGGTGGTGGTTCCGCCAATGATGGCGAAACAGGCGCGTTAGGTCATGGACACGCCCCCGTTAACATCTGAACACGCCCCTTCCGTCACAAGCTCGTCCTCTCTCCGGTGACCTAACATCACGGTTAGCGCTGTGCACGTGCACACCTCCACGCGTCTCACACTGATGTGTGTTAGCAAATAACAATGTCTAAGTACAAGCGTTTCCCAATAATGGTGTTGTGAGTGTTTATGAGTATGTTTACATTATACGTGTGCACACACAACTGAGATAGCGCTTGCACATCATATTTTATAATACATGTAGTTTGTCATAGTTATGAGTCCGCATTGTCCCATGATCACGTAGCCACATCACAGATGGACGCGACTATCACATTAGCCAATATGTATTTGTAAACAAGTCATTAAACATGATCGTGTGTGTATATACATGTGTAATGTTTGCAACTATGGGATAACTGTTATGTCACTGAACGTTGCATGTGTGTCATTATAACTTCATGTATTTTTGTGACAACCGTCATAATGTATATGTACACATGTTACAATATGTGTGAGTTTAGAATTGTATTGTATTGTATTGTATGTCTTTATTTATATAGCGCCATTAATGTACATAGCGCTTCACAGCAGTAATACATGTGGTAATCCAATAAATAACAGATAATATAAATAACAGATCATGGGAATAAGTGCTTTAGACATTAAGGAAGAGGAGTCCCTGCTCCGAGGAGCTTACAGTCTAATTGGTAGGTAGGGAGAACGTACAGAGACAGTAGGAGGGAGTTCTGGTAAGTGCATCTGCAGGGGTCCAAGCTTTATGTGCCATGTGTTCAGAATAGCCACAGTCCTATTCATATGCTTCTTTAAGCAAGTGTGTCTTAAGGTGGGTCTTAAAGGTGGATAGAGAGGGTGCTAGTCGGGTACTGAGGGGAAGGGCATTCCAGAGGTGAGGGGCAGTCAATGAAAAAGGTTTAAGGCGGGAGAGGGCTTTAGATACAAAGGGGGTAGAAAGAAGACATCCTTGAGAAGAACGCAAGAGTCTGGATGGTGCATAACGAGAAATTAGGGCTGAGATGTAAGGAGGGGCAGAAGAGTGTAAAGCTTTAAAAGTGAGGAGAAGAATGGAGTGTGAGATGCGGGATTTGATCGGAAGCCAGGAGAGGGATTTCATGAGGGGAGATGCTGAGACAGATCTAGGAAAGAGTAGAGTGATTCTGGCAGCAGCGTTAAGGATAGATTGTAGGGGAGACAGGTGAGAGGCAGGAAGGCCGGACAGCAGGAGGTTACAGTAATCAAGACGGGAGAGAATGAGGGCCTGAGTCAGAGTTTTAGCAGTCGAGCAACAGAGGAAAGGGCGTATCTTTGTTATATTGCGGAGGAAAAAGCGACAGGTTTTAGAAATGTTTTGAATGTGAGGGGCAAATGTGAGAGAGGAGTCGAGTGTGACCCCAAGGCAGCGTGCTTGGGCTACTGGGTGAATGATCGTAGTTCCAACAGTAATGTGGAAGGAGGTAGTAGGGCCAGGTTTGGGAGGAAGTATGAGGAGCTCTGTTTTAGCCATATTGAGTTTAAGGCGGCGGAGGGCCATCCAGGATGATATAGCAGAGAGACATTCAGAAACTTTGGTTTGTACAGTAGGTGTAAGGTCGGGTGTTGAGAAATATATTTGTGTGTCGTCAGCATAGAGGTGATAATTAAACCCAAAAGATGTTATTAGGTCACCTAGAGAGAGTGTATACAGAGAAAAGAGAAGAGGTCCCAGGACAGAGCCCTGGGGTACCCCCACAGAGAGATCAATAGAGGAGGAGGAGGTATTAGCAGAAGAGACACTGAAAGTACGATGGGAGAGGTAGGATGAGATCCAGGATAGAGCTTTGTTCCGAATGCCAAGAGTATGGAGAATGTGAAGGAGAAGAGGGTGGTCCACGGTGTCAAATGCTGCAGAGAGGTCGAGTAATATGAGCAGAGTGTAATGACCTCTGTCTTTGGCAGCATGGAGGTCGTCAGTTATTTTAGTGAGGGCTGTTTCCGTGGAGTGAGCAGTACGGAAGCCAGATTGTAGAGGGTCTAGGAGAGAATAGGTGTTGAGAAAATGGAGCAAGCGAGCGAATACAAGACGTTCAAGGAGTTTAGAGGCAAAAGGCATAATATGGAATTAATGTTTGTAGTTAGCGTCTGTTTTTGTGATGCTGCACATGATGCAGTGTTATTGTCAAGTAGTAATAGTTTTGTCATTGTGTAAGGATAACAATGTTTACATTTTTATTTTTACTTAGAAACGAGATTGCTGGAATATGCACCTGCTGCCGCCGCTGTGTCCGTCCCCGCCGCTGCTGCTATACAGACACGAATTGCCAATTGTTGAATCAATCCTGGGATGCTGAGGCACATACATCTCTGTTACACCGTCATATGGTAGTTCCCCGTTTGTACACAGGTTCTCTGTTTTCCCATACACACATGTTTGTACCATGTACATTAGGCAACATACCATTGTAGTTACCTCCACATTGAATGTGAGATTGTGTCTATCTATCTATCTATCTATCTATCTATCTATCTATCTATCACTGCTGTTGGTTTTGGTAGGAGACAGCACTCTGTGGGCGTTGGTAGTAATGGGGATTACGTAAAAAAAAGCTGTTTAGCAGAAGATATGTTCCATGTTCTAAAGTAATCTTCATAGAATCCACAACTTTCCAGCAAGAGTAGATTTCACCAGGCCGGGGGTAGACTCTTTCAAAACATTGATTCCTTGTTAAGTTGTAACGTACTGATAATTTCCATTGCTTAGGATTTCTTTTGTCTTGTGAGTCATTATATTTGTCTTGTATGAAAGCATAAATTTGCCGTAAAGTCACTTTCTTATCTTGCTGTAATTCTATTGCTTTAAAAATTAAAAATTTTAGTGGTAGTCTAACACTTGAAGCCATGTCTTTTCCCTTGTAAATTGCAGTTAATAAGGACAAATTCTAAGCTTCTCTTGGAAATACACAATTGGATACTTTTTATCAATGTGACGTGATTTTCAAGGTTACAAAACAAAAGGCACTTTACAAGCTTCTAAACTCCCACAAACAGGTGTTTATAAATACAAGCATGATCAAATAGTTCCGTTAGACATCTTTCTTTAATAATTAAAGATTAGTAATGCTATGTTTACCCAATAAATGTTCACCAAAAGTGTGTTTACTGTAGCATTTTTTTTTAAATTGAGTGGGAACTAAAATCACTGTGTCTTTCTATCCATTATAACACACATATGCCAGAACAGATACATACGACATTTTGTTAAACACATATAGTAAGGCAAAATACACAAATGTAAATATTATCACACACGTGTGTCTGATTGTATATATGTATATTTAAATATATATATACACATATATATATATATACACACACACACACACACA
>WSYH01000111.1:244827-330568 GCA_036426205.1 Ascaphus truei | reverse complement strand
TGTAAGACATATTTCTAAAATCCATACATTTACAATAGGTTGAACTTGATAGACGTGTGTCTTTTTTTCAACCTCATCTACCATGTAACTATGTAACAGCTTTGAGAATCTCTCAACGCCCCTCTCTAATATGCCCCACTAATATTACTTCGTATCCCTTGTTCCCTGGAAGAGATATCTTTCCTTTTTCAGACAATCTAATCACAGAAGCTGACCTTCCCTGTGGCTGCAGAGAGGAAGGAGAGAGAGCTTGGAGTCGCTTGGCATGTCCATATATAATATATATATATAAATAGCCCCCAGGAGACTGATAGCATAAGCCGCTACAGATAATAATGGAATGTGTGCCATTCCTCCCATTCTTGTGCGAGGAAACATAGAAACGTCTCTGGCTACGCTGTCCTACCAATATAAAATACAGCTGTTAGCAGCATGCACCTATCTATAGCCCCGATATTACAGATCTCTGCTCCAGGGGAGCACCAGTTTTTCCTTGTTACTGGTATGAAGAAAGCAGGCGAAATGTAAGGTTTCTGGAGCATTTCAGTGGAAAGTGACAGATTTTTATCAGTGAGACTCGGTTGAATTGGCTGTAAAGATGTCTTCTAGCACCAGCTGTCTTACAGCAGCAGGCTGCTTTGTAAATATGGACTAATACAGGGGTGGCCAACTCAGTCCTCAAGTGCCACCTCCAGGTCAGGTTTTAGGATGTCATTGCTTCAGCACAGGTGGCTCAATCAGTGACTCAGTCAACGACTGAGCTACTGATTGAGTCACCTGTGCTGAAGCAGGGATATCCTTAAAACCTGACCTGTTGGTTGCCCTTGAGGACTGAGTTGGCCGCTATGTCCACAAATCGGTGAGCGTCGAGAATACAGTTTATCCACCAGATTCGATTGCCCCCAAGTGATTGACCAAAGTAAACTAATTCCACTGACATGTCTAAGGCCGTGCATATAGTGCCCGCCGCGGGGACAGGACATCGCCCCAAAACAAATACATTGCTGTCGCAGCGTGCGCTTATAGTAAGCGTGTCGGCAGCAATGCGAGGGAGCGTCGCTAAATTTGGAAGCCGGGAATATTTGATTTTTCAAGGGCTGTCGCCTCATGTGACAGCCCCTGAACAAATCAAATGCCCGGAAGCCTGCGATGCCGCCGCAAAGCGAAATATAACTTTCGCTAGTGGCGACGGCGATGGGCGACGTATCCGTCCCGTCGCCGGCACTGTACACGGGGCCTAAGGGGTCCTGTCTGAGTAGTTGATAACTTTGTTTTAATCCAAATCAGACAGCTACAATGATATGCAGGGGGTCCTCGGTATCCAAAGGCCCGTTTTCCGTCGAACGGCTTATCCGATGCTGCATAATTCAGTCCGCTGGACACATTATTTTATGTCAGAACCGTTTATCCAACACTCAACCCCGTGGATTAACAACGTGGACTCGCAATCCGACAGTCCGTTATCATATGGCGGTTTGCGGGACGCATTCCAGCGGATAAGCGAGGACCGGCTGTATATAGATAGAGCAAAAGGGTGTAGTCGGCATTAATCAATTAACATGTGTGTAAGTAATAAACAATGTGTTAAACCAGTGAGTGCATATATATATATATATATATATATATATATTATACTAGAAAATAATGAATAAATACAAAAATAGAATGTGAAAGGGAAAAATATAAATAACCATCATATTAGAAAAATATATATTATTGGGTCCTCACAATATAGAATCAAAAAATGGGGGACGCTTCTCAAAAAGATGATGCCCATCATAGAATGAATAAAAAAAAACAAATCAGAGATGCGCACGCTCCAAAAATAGGAAGTCCATAACATTTGGGAAAATATATTGAACAACAAAAACAGTGTTCACTCATAAAAATTGGGAGATGAACAATAAAAAACAGGACATAAAAAAACCCAAATAAGTGTGGTCTGCGGCAGGCCACGACAGTCTCATGTGTAGGCACACCATAGATATAATTCTCAACATTCCATTAAGAATAGATAGAATAGATAAAGAATATACAAAGTCACAGAAGATGTAAAAACAGCAAACCAGACTATCAAATATCTGGAAGGACTTCAAAGTAGGTGGTCAGACTGGATAATGTATCCTGTCCAAATTCGACAAACGGGTGTTTGTGTGGATCTGGATGTTAAGAAAGCAACCACTATGTAGCCAAATGGAAAAATGCTCTTACATATAGCAGCATACACTCAATAGTAAAATAAGACCCGGTTCTTGAGGTCATTGGCGTCCCAAGTTGCAGACCGACCTGTCAACTGAGTGGGAGTTGCAGCTGGAACCTCCAAACTAGGTGTAATGCTGTGATGTCCTGGTAATGTCACTTGCAGTGACTACCGAATCTCCAATAGGTCAAAAAGTACCAACGCGTTTCATTGCGCCAACCGTAACTTCCTCAGGCAGGATGAGAGTGAAGCCGTTTGTACCAGAGGTGACTTTAAATACTGATTTGAAAATAGCTAGCAACCAATTGTAAAGAGGAGTTAAGCATGATTGGATACACACGTTTTCAGTTCATAATTTGCATATACAGACACCTAAATAGCAGCATCAATAAAATAAATAAACATAGTATAGGCAGACAAAAAGAGAAAATACATGCATATAAATATCTGAATTGCCATTATGTATTTGCAAGTAAAAAAAAATACACGCAAATTGCAAATGTTGAATAAAGAAGCAGGGAAGCCGTGCTCATGCTGTCAAACGTTGTCACATGAAGTAAGCCCCTTGCTGCTGGATGCGTGGAGGTGCTTCCCAAACGCTCCTATGCTAGAATGCCCTAAGGCGTTCTCACCGTGTAACAAAAACACAGAGATGCGCACAGCGCACCGGAGGATGCGTTGAAAATAGTACTGGTTGAAAATAACTAGCAATCAGTTGTAAAGAGGAGTCTATTAAGCATCATAGGATACAAAAATATATATATAGTGTATTTTTCAATTTTTTCTTCATTAGGTTTTTTTTAATCTCTTTCTGGCTGCTCTCATTTGTGTGATATCTTTGTGTGTTCAACACATACTTATACAGCCAGAGTCCTGTCTCCTCACCTCTCCCTTATCTTTATGGCTCTCTGTACAAGGCGGGGTAAGGGTAAAGAAAACACTTGATTGATTAAAACCTCTCCATTCAGAGGCCGAGGCCTCAGTCAGCGCGCCCACACTGCATATAGGCGGCGCGTTGAGAGGCAATTGAGAGGCAATTGACCGCTACCTGCGGTCCGTAGGGAGCGGGAGAGGGGCGTGGTTTGATAAGGTGCAGCGAGCCCCCACACATGCCCTCTGCTGCTCGCTCTCCGTGCTGCTCCCCCCCACCCCCCCGGTCGGTCCGTTCATTCATCCGTCCCCGTTCGGTCCTCCCCACCCCACACACAACACACACACATATACACAACACACACATACACACATACATACATACACACACGCACTTCCCCCCCTACCTTTTGGAGGTGGGGGAAGCTCTGACCGCTCCAGCTCCCGGTGCTGATAGGCTCACCAGCGCACCACGTGACGCGTCACCGCTCGAGATCGCAATCCTCTTGCATCCCCTGGCGGCTGACGCGTAGCAGCGCGTAGTGAGCCTCGTCGGAAGGAGGCAGCGGGGACAGCCAGGCACAAGGTAAAGGGCTGGTGGCCTGCTCGCACCTGTCCGCAGCGGGTCCTCAGCCTAAGAAATCCATCTGCTCAATGACTGGAGGAGCGGCTCAGTGAGTAACGACACTGACTGGCACTGAGTTTGAAGCAGGGGAACAATTGTTTCAATTCCCTGTTGTTTCAATTCCCGGTGTTGGCTCCTTGTGACCTTGGGCAAGTCACTTTATCTCTCTGTGCCTCAGGCACCAAAACCATAGATTGTAAGCTCCACGGGGCAGGGACCTAGTTGTTCTAGTTGGCCGCCCATCATGAAGTGGAAAAATACAGTAGGTGTTGCTTTAATTTGGTAGAATTAATATTAATAGAGGGGCTTGATCCGCCCTGTATGATTGGATCAGAAGGTTCTTTGTATTCAGCTCTATTCAGCATGATGTCTTCAAGTCGGTAGCCGTTTGCCATGCCCCACTAGTTAGGAACCTTGGCACCAGACTAGGCGGCCAGCAGGAGCTCACCCATCAAAAGTTGGGTCATCTACAGAGTCTGGGCCAATTTGCTGCAATTAATTCATTTATCTGCTTGGAGCCTGGAAATGTGACTCACTTCCTTCCACCCTCGTGTCTTTGTGAGTGGGTGGAGTGTGGTGCAGAAATACGAATGTGCACATCGCACGCGGAAAAGTTTGTGTCTTAACCTCTTGTACTGTCACAGATCTGCAATTTCTTGTACAGCTGCAGTCAAATATCGAACCAAAGTTCCTTAGTGGCAGTTAAATATTGAATAAGAGGTGATATATATATATATATATATATATATATATATTAAAAATGGATAAGTATTTTTTCAAGTTTATCCAGACAGTGTTTATAAATATTATTAATTTTAAGATGTGTTTAATTCACGTATTTGCAGTGGTCGAAGTGGCTTAAAACTGCAGACCAAGCAATATGTTACATATGTTTTTTTTTGTTTTTTTTAAATAAATCAGTTCTGTACTATGAGAAAATACTTGTAGTATTTTTTAAACAACTCTGAATGACATTTTTGTATGTATTATAATGTAACAAGCATTTTTATTTCTATAGCAACCATTCACAAAGTCACACCCCCTTCCTCTTCTGAAACAGGCTCTGGCATACCCCTTTTTGAGCCCTGCCCTCTCTCTAGCAGTGCACCAATTGTATCTAGTGACTGCCTGGTCACATGATCTTCCCCACAGAACTTTGCATCTTTGGTCCTCTTCTGCTGCACTGACAGCCATTTAGTGAACCCCCAGCTAAATCTTCGCCAAACGATCACAGGAGTACGAATCGATCGCCAACTTAGCTAATTACTTATCATTGTGTGGATTGTATTGATGCATTTAAAGGGAAAAAATAATATTATGTTTTTTTAAATGGCAGATTGGACAGCTGCTTTAAAGGGACAGGCCAATATAGTTTTTTTTATTATATAATTTAGTGTCATTTGCTTCCTTCGAAACATATAATCCCTCTTAAATGATGTCTTACTTCTTTCTGTCTTGTAAAAGATATATACGTTTTGCTTTTCTTCGGGTCCGCTGAATACAAGCATACCAGCTGTTTAATGTTTATCTGTTTCACTAATTGTGACTCCATAATTACGTTACAAACAATAGACACAACGCAAACAGCAATTTACATGTGGCTTTGAACAGCATTATCACCAACAAGACATTAGATAAAGATTGCAAAAACCATCCCATTCATTTGTTCACCATGGCAAAGTTAAACGTAGAAAGAATTAGTAACGAAAAAAACTTCTACTTGTCCAATTTTAAGAAAAAGGTGTTAATCGTCTCCATTTAACCTATTAAACATTTCACGGTCCCCGGAGGGACTGACCCTTTAAAAAAAAAAAAGAAAGAAAAAATAGTTGTACTTTACAAGATGAAACAAAATCTAAATGTATTCAAAAGGTTTCTGCAGCATTTTTGGAAGCAGAAGAGGTGAAAGTCTTAATAAAATCAATCAGCTTTTTCTTTAAAAAGGAAGTTTAACTGTGTCAATAAGAAAAAAATTGTGGTACTCTGTACACCAACAGGTCAGGTTTTCTTTTTAATTGTAACTTAAATTTGTATTGGTTTTCAAGACAAAGCATCAATACACAGTACATCCATTGTTTCATTTAACAACCAAAAGAAGTTGACAACAAAATAAAATCAGAAAAAACATAATGGTTAGGGGGGAGGGGGGTGTCCTTTACCTTTATAATGTGTTCCTTTTTTATTTTATCTTATCTTGTTTCGGGTGGAACTTGTGTGTCTACTCCCTGTGCGGTCCCATTCCTTCCCGAGTCTCGGGTCCGTCAGCCCTCTGTGAGATCCGTCTCATCTCCCAATCCACAAACGAGAACGCACCCAAATTTATCAAAGCAAAATATTGGTAGCCTCCACCCCTTGGATATCTGTCTGAGCCAACCATGGTAGCCAGACTTTTAGAAATTTGACGCCAGTGTCATTAACCAAACTTGTTAATTTTTCCATCTGGCACACATACCAAATTCTGTTCCGAATCTTAGTAATTGTTGGGATTTCATTTTGTTTCCATAATGCTGCAAACTCGCATCTCGTCGCTGTTGCAAAATGAGCAAACAATTTGTTCTGGACCCTGGCTAAGCCCGGTGTTGGCCTATTCAGTAGAAGCAGCCACGGGTCCATTTGGATTGTGAGATCAAAGATTCTCTGAAGCCAAATCTCTAATTTTCTCCCATAGTGGGGCGATCTGAGGACCGGACCACAGCATATGCAACAAATCGGCGGACTCTCCACATTGTCTCGGGCACAATGGGGAGTATCCTGGTACAAATCTGGATAATTGTGGTGGGGTGAGATACCATCTCATTAATACCTTACATGCGTTCTCCTTTAACGTTGTGCATATTGAACATTTGGATATTGCAGCAAAGATTTTGACCCAGTCCTCCTCTTCCAGGACCTCTCCTAGGTCCGCTTCCCATTCCCATTGTGACATATAACTTGGCTTTTGTGGGAAATCAGCGCCGGAACAGGTTACTTCTCTATACATTTGTGATGTGAGTCCACTCGTGTCCGTTTCTGTGAGACAGAGCTTTTCATATGTAGCCAGTGGGGGGGCAGGGATTGTGTTTATTGTAGAATGCTCTGAACTGGAGGAATCCAAAGAATTCTAAATAGGGAATGTTTTTATTGGATCTGATTTGTTCAAAAGATTTAATGCAGTTATTACCCTCCAAATCTCTAAGTCTGGTGAAACCATTCTGTTTCCAAATGGCAAATTCTGCACTATTCATACCTGGAGCAAAGTCTGGATTGTCCCACAGAGGTGCCATCAATGAGTTCCTAGTAGTCCATGAACTTCTAAATTTAGAGACCTCCCAGATTGACAGCGAGTTGGTCATTGAGGATAGCGGTACTTTAATACAGGGGAGCGCTAACTTTTTAAGCTGCGCCCCCCTGCCAGGCCTCTCCTTGTCTTGCGCCCCCTCTCCTACCTTCTAGATGCGTTAAATGACGTGCCGGGGTCACGGCGTAATTTGACGCTGGTGATGTCACGTCACGACGCCACGGCGTCATTTGACACCGCGTTGCCATGAAGACGCGTCTGATTCCAGGTACGTTTCCTGTTGCAGGGGCCTCGCGCGATCCCCTGGCATTAAATGCCTGGGGGAAGAGCGCGGGGCCTCTGTAATGGCCCGCACCCCCCCCAGACAAATCTCCCGCCCCCCTGGGGGATGCGCCCCCAGTTTGCGCACCGCTGCTTTAATAGATTTAAGTGCTAACTTTGGGTACCAAATTAGATTGTTTATCTCCACAGGGGAGCAAACTTCTTTTTCCAATGCTACCCATCTTTTCAAGCTTGGGTCCAACTGCCATTTGGAAAATTCGACATAATTGGGCCACCTTTATAATATGATAACAAGCAAGGTACCGCCAGGCCCCCCGATAAAGTTGATCTCATATTTTCCCCTTCACTCTCGTATTTTTACCTCCCCTTATAAACTTGGAGATCACATACTGAAGCGAGAGTATCTCTTTCAGTTTCAGCGGCACCGTAGTAGCCTGAATAAGTATAGAATACACGGGAGTAAATTCATTTTAATGCTATAGATCTTGCCTATCCAATAAATATTGTAGGTCGACCAAATTCTAATGTCTTCTCTCAATGTTTGTAAAAGAATGGGAACATTTGCTTTGTATAGGGGTTTATACTCCTTTGTAATGCGTATTCCCAGGTATTTGATAACTTTGTGTTGCAAATTGAAATTAAAATTGATATCCTTTGGTATATTTTTGCTTAGGGCTTCTGATTTTGTATGATTGATCTGATCATGAAGCTTTGAATTTTATTGAAGTTCCCAACAGGTCAAACAGATTGGGCAAAGAGGTGAGAGGTCTGGATAATGTCAAAAATACATCATCTGCATATAGTGCTACTTTGTGCGATTGTTGGTTAATATCTATTCCTGAGATGTTTGGATTATTACATATCTGGGCGGCCAGCGGCTCCATACAAAGGACAAATAACAGGGGTGAAAGTGGACGCCCTGCCTCGTACCACTTTTGATTTTGAAGAGATCCGATGTGAAGCCCTGGTGTTTCACCTTTGCGGCTGGACTGAAATACAGTGCTAGGATTGCTTTTAAGATTCGATCCCCAAAACAGAACGCCCCAAGCGTGGCTTTTAGATATGGCCAGTCAATCCTGTCAAATGCTTAATCTGCGTCTAGACTTAGCCAATACAAAAAAAGATACAAGTTATGGTGCTATCAGATCAATGATTCGTCTCGTGTTGCCCACTGCTTGCCGATCTTTAATAAATCTAACTTGATCTGGGTGTATGAATCTGTATATATCAATCTAGGCAGGATGTTGACTGTTGGCCAACATTTTAGCATAGATTTTGATATCTGCATTCATTAGGGCGATCGGTATGTAGGTTTTACAATCCATTGGGTCTTTTCCCTATTTGTAGATTAGTGAAATAAACGCTTGTACTGTAGCATGTGTTCAGGGAACAAACCCCCACTAGCAATGCATTGCACATCCGTAGCAAATACGTAAGGAGCCAGAAGCTTGATACATTTCTTATAATATAGAGAATCCATCTGAGCCCGGGGCCTTAGATGGCTTCAGGTGTTTGATCACCTGTGTTAGCTCTTCCAATGTGAAATCTTTCACTAGTCCCTCCTTCTCCAATCCGCTCAACCTGGGCAGATTTGAGTCTGCCAAAAATTATTTCAGAGCTCGCTTTGTGTTATTATTATGTGCCACCTTCCCTCCATTATATAGCTCTTCATAAAACTTTTTGAACTCCTCTACAATTAATTTTGGATTAGAGGAAGTGATCCCTGATTTTAGTCTTATTGCCTGGATGTTATAATTTGAGTGCCTATTTGCTAGCCAGGTATCTGGCTTGTTTGCTTTCTCGAAATATTTCCTCTTTGACCAACTCAGAGAATTATCACCTTGGGAGGTTAGGAGCAGATTTCATTAAATTCTAGTGTCTTTCAGATCCTTTAGGGTTTCTGGTCTACCATCTTGTTTGTGTTTACTGGACAACTCCTCCAATTTTGCCTGTAGTTTGACTATTTTTGAGTTTCTCTCTCGTTTTCTCCTTGCGGCTATGTTAATCAGTGAATCCCTTAGGGTTGCTTTGTGTGCTTCCCAGAGAATTGACACTATCTTTATTTAAACTGAAAAAATGTATCTATTTCCTTACTAATTGACTGAAGGACTTCCGGGATTTTCAGCATAGATTAATTCAGTTTCCAATTTGTTCCAGGTCTGTCTAGGTTCATTTGAGAGCACCTTAGCTCAACCGGTGAATGATCTGACCATGAAATATCATGGATCCCAGCATGGGATATCTTCGGGACCAGTCTGCTCGATATAAATAAGTAATCAATTCTGCTACAGCTTGTGGATATGAAAACACAGTATAATCTCTGTCAGAAGGGTGGAGTTCCCTCCATATGTCCACCAATTGGTTTTCCCTCAGACCCTTGAGTAGGGTAGCAGGACTATCCCTCTTATTACCTTTGTATAGGCCCGATCTAGTTTTGGGTTCAGGGTTATATTAAAGTCGCCTGCTAAAATTACAAGACCTTTTGCCACTTCGTTCAAAATGTTAAAGAAGGACGTGAAAAGTACTCCACCTGAAGACACAGACCGCACCCCACTACTCCGGCCGCTTCAGGGTGTTCACAGGGACAAGATGATTGCCCGCGGCACCAGCGCGGTTTCTGCCGCTTCACTTCCCAGCAGGCCCGTGGGGTTCCACTTACTGCCGAATTGGTGTCGGCTTGGCCCCTGCGCCATCTCTACCCTCTGTTGGCTTGTCAATGACGGGGCCTCTTGCTCCGGATAAGTACCTGGTATTCGCCCCCGTGATCGGTTCGTTTCGGGTCTGTGGGTCGGCTCCAGCTGTCGTGCAGCGTATTACAGGGTTTTGTTATTGTTTTCTGTGTGTGCTGCCTTTTTAAGTGTATTTTTTTTATCTCTTATCTGCGGAGATGAGGTGCGACCTCTCTGTTCTGCATCCTGGCCACGCCCCAACAGGCCAGGATTTAAGGATATCAGCCGACGACTGAGCCACTGATTGAGCCACCTGTGCTGAAGCTGGGATATCCTTAAAACCTGACCTGTTGGTGGCCCTTGAGGACTGGAGTGGGCTCGTCCTACCCTAGTGCCATCACACATCTCCCCCACCTCATTGTCTTTTTGTTAAAACTGGCTCAGGCATAGAGGGGGGGTGTATATAGGGGGCGTATATAGGGTAAAGCTCTTTATTTGACCACTTCCAGGAAATAAAAAAAATCCCACTTGTGAGCACATTCCCATGTCTGAGACAGGTCTGCCACCCTGCCCTTCCCCATTATCTCTTAGCATACAGTGCTTCCACTGCAGCCAGGGATTCTGGGTAATGACATGCAAATGAGCATACTGAGTCCCCCTTTACTACTTATCCATATCAAAGCTTATGCCTTGCGGATTAGTATTACACATAATCATTATTTAATGTCTGGTTATTTTACCACGAGAATGGCGCAAACTGGATTTACCAATTGTCCTTCCTCCGCCCACCGCCCGGCCCTTACTCTCAGCCTGCAAGACCCGTTCAGAGGTGCGGAAATAATTTAACCCTTGTGCTGCTTTTTCCCCTTGCACCGAAATAAATGGGAGCAGAAGTTGAATACAGTTGTGTTGAATGTTTGTATGGATATTTTTTTATTAATACGGCGCCCACAGTGTGCACAGCGCTTTACAAACGAGACAACGTAACACAAGGGAAGTATAATGCAATCATCAAACAATAGGAAAGGAAATCCCTGCCCCGGAGAGTTTACAATCTGGGCTGTAGTCTGTCTTGTGGGAGAGCAGCGCTTAGTAAAAATGGGTCTCTGTCCACGTCAACCAGTGAATAAGAAGAAGCGGTTGGAGAGGGGCAGTTACTTTGCCTATGCGTGGAGCTGCGCAACGCGTAGTGACATCACACACAAGGTGGGAGCCAGCAGAAATCAAACCCCTCCCGTGTTAACTAATTCACATACAAAATATTGAATAATGGGCACTACTGGTTTGTGCAAAAAGGAATGTAAAAATGTAACAGAAGTTATTAGCCATGGTAAGGCACCGGAAAAAGATTGTAAGCTCATCTGGGCAGGGACGGTGTCTGTAGCAATACTACGTGCTGCGTTCCACGCGCT
Organism: Ascaphus truei; assembly: GCA_036426205.1. Classification (NCBI taxonomy): domain Eukaryota; kingdom Metazoa; phylum Chordata; class Amphibia; order Anura; family Ascaphidae; genus Ascaphus; species Ascaphus truei. The sequence goes on along the minus strand of WSYH01000111.1, from coordinate 319,233 downwards.
GTGCAGTCATTGTGACACGCTTTCATTGGGAAAAAAGAGCTATATGAAATTAAATTATTATTATTAACGCACAAAATAACTTGTGTTATCAAACTAATCATTGTGTTCAATAGCACTAGTGTTAATGAATGCGCCAGCGTTAACACAACCCATCGCGTTAACGGGTGCAATATCATTTGCGACATCTGTGTAAATTGCCAGATTGAATGCCTCCTTGTATTGTATGGGGTTTGTATGTAGGATGGGAGATATGTCATACTGGTGCTTATCAGCGTGATGACAAAGCGAATGTAAGTGTATAAGCGAGGGTTTCACGGAGGTTAGAAAAAGCAGCGACACTGAAGTTGGAAAGAAACTACTTTTATTAAACAATGCTCGTCGCCTTATATTATACGGCAGGCATACGCTTATAGGGAGCCGTGTTAAAACAGGCAACAAGCAAAAGGTGACACACTGTGTCTGCTCATTTCCATGTCATTACCCAGAATCCCTGGCTACCTGTACCTTATTTTAGAAAAATTCATACAGTATGCTTATTATCGCAAAAAAATATTTTTACACTAAACAGGAAGGTGAAGATTCTATGACATCTGACATCTGCCAGGAGGGCAGCAATGCAGTGACCGCTTAACCATCTCACGGCTGTTAGTTAACTTCAGATAACTAAATGCCTGCAGAACAAGCTGCCATTGTTATAAAATATATTTTCCCCCCTTTAATATGTGCATCAATACAATCCACACAATGATAAGTAATTAGCTAAGTTGCCGGTCGATCCTTTCTCCTGTGATCAATGGGCGAAGATTCAGCTCAGGGGGGTCGCTAAATGGCTGTCAGTGCAGCAGAAGAGGACCAAAGATACAAAGTTCTCTGGGGAAGATCATGTGACCAGGCAGTCACTGAATACAATTGGTGCACTGCTAGGGATCGGGCAGGGCTCAAAAAGTGGTGTGCCAGAGCCTGTTTCAGAAGAGGAAGGGGATGTGACTTTGTAAATGGTTGCTATAGAAATAACAAATGCTTGTTACCTTAAAAATGTCATTCAGAAATGTTTTTTTTTTTTCAAATGCTACAAGTATTTTCTCATAGTACAAAACTGATGTATTTAAAAAAAAAAAAAACCACACCTGTAGGATATTGCTTGGTCTGCAGCTGTAATATGCCTGCAGGGATTCCCAGTGCTGACTGACATGTTCATGATACAGACCAGGTTCCTTGATGTGGAAGGTGTAAGCCATCTGTAGAAATAATCCATGAAGCTAATCTAATGAGATATGAAGCCAGACTGCCTGCAAGCACCCACCCGTGTTCTTATTTGTGAAAGGACTGCACGTGTTTTCCCCTGCGAGGGGGAAGGAACCCGTTATTTATTTCAATTGTACTCAGGAGAGGGGGCAGCCCTGTAGTGACAGAACCCTGGGGGGTGGGCAAGGGACTTTATTCCACATTAACCTCTGCATCCCTGGCATGGGATACCCACCGGAGAAAATGCAACGTGAAGATGAATCAGTGAGTTCATGTAGAACAGTAAAGATAGGGTGAGCCTTAGCTGAAGGGAGCTTATCTGGTGTACAAAGGGGGGGGGGGGGAGCATTTCCACCCCCTCCAGGGCTAGGCAGACCTGTATTGCGTTGGCAGTTTTTGGAAGATATGCCAAGGAAACGGGGTTACAATGTCAACAGTATCCGGGGGTGGACAGTCTAAGTCCCGAAGAACCGCAACACGTTAGATTTTAATGATATCCCTGCTTCAGCATAGGTGGCTCAGTAAAGTCTCCAACTGAGCCACTGATTGAGCCACCTGTGCTGAAGCAAGATATCCTAAAAACCTGACATGTTTGTGGCCCTTAAAGACTGGAGTTGCCCACCCCTGGTTTAGACTGTCTGTAATTGCCTTTGTATTGGTCAATGTGTCTGTATTGGTGTATCAGTATTACTGTATGTATTAGTGGATGTGTGTACCTGTGTGTTTAAATAACAGTGGGTGGGTATGTGGGTGTGTGTGTGTCACTGTCTCTGTGTGTGTGTGTGTGTGTGTGTGTGTGTGTGTGTGTGTGTATATATCAGTGTGTAATTTTGTTTTTGGAGGGATTACACCTTTTTAAATTAACTTTTATTAGGAATCAGATGTTCTTATAAAAAAATCAGAAGGTCTGTGTGCGTGTAACTTTTGACAAGGAACCTGGGTTATTGCAGCTTTGACCTGCATGATAATGTTTGGTTCACCTGTTTGCCGGGTTGATGAGCAGGTACAGTAATCGCAAACATAAAACAAAGTGCATTTTATGGCAGATCCGTGTCAGACACGGGACTTGCAGCCTGTGTTGTGTTTGTGAACGATTTGAACAACCCTACAGTCTCTAAAGAGGCCATAAAGAACGGAATAAACTGAATTGCACCCACGTCATGCACAGATTCCGGGCGAGGTCTCTAAAGCACGGGACAGCACTTAACCCTTCTGCTGCCAGATACAAGGTTACAAGATACAGTTGAATAGTGACTGAGATGGACTGAAAATAACAAGTCTCAGAGGTTAAAGGCGCAATCCCACACAGTGGGACAGTTGCATTTCTTAGGGGCATCTGAATGGGGAAGTGTTTGTCATCCAAGGGTTTTCTTTCCCCTTATCCCCCCCCCCCCCGGTCCTGATCCGAGCACCAATGTAGATAAGAGGAGGGGGGGCTCTGGCTGTACGAGCACTTGCTGATCACTCTGAAACATCACACAAAAGGGAGCAGCCACGGGCAATCACACCCCCTCCCAAGTGTCACTTTAATACTGTAGGTGTTAGATTTGATACAAATATGTATCAATTACAGAGATGAGACCCCTTAAACATGTCACTGGAATTACTATACTTTGGTCCTAGGAGGGAACGCCCCTTAAATTCCCAGTCTCCCCTTGGGAAGGCGTTGGAGATGCGTTCACAGACAAGGACATCCTGCCTGCGGTGACATCCCCATCATAGTGACTGCAAGACATCATTTGTCAGTATAATGGGATAATAAGCCATTCAATGTCAATACCAGCTTGTGAACACAGCCGTAAAAGTAAATCATTGTAAAATATGCCATCAAATACTTCAGCTCTAACAGGAGCCGCTGTATCCTGTACATTAGCCAGGCTCGGTTTCCTCCGGCGTGTCAGAGGTATTTGGAATATTAGATGTCTGTTTAATATTCGGATCACGTAATATAGGTTGAGATACAGTATAATCCATCTTCCTTAGAGGGCTAGTTGGCCAATTGGTACCAGAAAGAGTATTGTGTATGTCGTGACACATGTTGGTACTATATAACCACCTACGGAATATTTGCATAGTATAGTTTGTAAAGCGTTTTTATTTTTCCACCAGCAGGAATGGGTTAACAGACATCTGCTAATTTAGTGGTTCTTGAACCTCTCCTAAGGGGCCGCCGGCCACGCTAGGTGTTAGGAACGAACTGGTGAATGCGCCGAAATCTGCGTGCGAGTATAATGTTGGGTGGTTTCCTCCAAGTCCTGGGCAGAGATTGGTGAACCACAAACAGCTGTCTGTGGACATGTACGTACTTGTACACGGTAAACATGTTGAATTGAACAAGAAGCAAAAAGTGACACGATGCGAGTGCTCATTTGCATGTCCTTACCCAGAATCCCTGGTTGCAGTGGAAGCACTGTAGGCTAAGAGATAATAGGGAAAGGCAGGTTTGCAGACCTGACCGAGACATGTGAATGTGTTCACAGGGGCTATTTTTATTTGTGAACCATCACATTTATATAAGTGAAGCAGACTTATAAACGCAGTGATTTTTGGGGGGAGTCTTGCTGATTTTGATAGAAAGAAATCCCTTGGCGCGTAAACTTAGATTTGACTAATTACTGTCGACAGCTTTAAGTACATAGTGGTCACAGAGTTTCCCGAGAACAAAGCATGTTTCCATATATCTCGTACAATTTACATTTATTAAAACTTACAAGGAATTTTTTCATCAACATCTGAATTTGAAATAGAACAACCACAATACGTATTGTTTTCTTCTTTGGGTATCCATAGTCCAATATAACATTTATTTTAAATTCTGGACATTAACATCTACAGTATGGAATATCCAAAGAGAACATCAGCTGCAACTATAAATACTAGCTCCGCCTATAAGCTTTAATAAGGCCAGGGCACACCAATGTGTTATTGCTGATTCCGTGTTAAATGTGTGTTAGTTTGTTTTTAGTTGTATTTTAATAAATATAAATTGTACGAGATATATGGATACATGCTTGTTCTCAGGAAACTCCGTGACCACTATATACTTCAATCTATGGACGGTAATTAGTCAAATCTAAGTTTATGCGCTAAGGGATTTTTTCTATTGCCCTTATTCCAGGGAATAAAGAGACTCCTTTTTACCTAGACTGCTAAACAACTTTATTATTGTTCACACAAAGATACACATATACATTGATAGCTTTATTTTTGTTATAAATTCCCCCAGGAAACATATCCAATATTTTTCAATCTTGAATTCAAAAGGCAGTGACGTTACTAGCACAGAGCTATCACTTCAGCTGCTGTCCCTGCCTAACATACTTATTATTTAAAAGCAGACTGTATTTCAGGAGTGGCCAACTCCAGCCCTCAAGGGCAACCAACAGGTCAGGTTTTAAGGATATCCCTGCTTCAGCACAGGGGGCTCAATCAGCGGCTCAGACGAGCCGCTGATTGAGCCACCTGTGCTGATGCAGGGACTTATTGAGCCAATTGTGCGGAAACAGGGACTGATTGAATAACACCTGACCTGTTGGTGACTCTTAAGGTCTGGAGTTGAGCAACACCTGCACTATTTGTTGTCAAGCTTGCTACAGAAACCACAACCCTTCCCTTTGTGTTTGTTGTCTGGAACAGTTATTCTGTATCCTACTGATGAATGACCGTGTCAAAGTTGACAAAGTAACCCTAATAGCAGAAAAGATTCCAATAAGGTATAGAATGGAACGTGCCTCAGCTCTTCCTAAATAAGAAACACCGCCACGCATCGAGTTACACGAGGCAAGAAAAAAAAATCAATAATAACAAATTAAAATAAAGATCTAAATAATGTTTATATTTGGTTTTCCCCAAGATATGCTTGGTGTGAGATTACATATAGCAGATTGCATGCTGTATACCACTGTGGCTATACTAAATCAATGATGATTGATGGCCAAAGAGTGTTACCGTTAATGGTTTGGGTTTATGAAGGTGTGCATGGATGTGAATAATTGTATTTATACACATATACAGATGTAGCAGCCGGTTTTTCTTCCACAGGCACATTGGATAGCGTGGAGAGAGATGGGGGGGGGGGGGTAGAGGGGGGAAGAGAGAGCGCAGAGGAACGATAATGGTGGGATACTGTTTGAAAATGCATTTATCTCAAGCACCAAACAAGTAATGCACTCACATAGGAATCACAAAGCGAATACAGATTTCACCCTCGGTCCTTTCTGGACATCACACACGTCATCATCTTCAGCTCTTGACGATGCACCGCCTGATGAAGTCCTCCCCTATGATCTTCCATTTACTGTGATTGCGAGCCTCTCTTCTCCATGCTGCTCCAACAAATACATACATCAAAGCATTGGGCCCGGGGGTGGAACTAGCCACTGGTGGGCCTCGATGCAAGAAAAGAAAAAAAAGTCACCTCTCCCCCCAGGGCCCTACCTGTTGAGCGGGTCCGTACAGGACGATGGAGGGGACCAACCCAGACGTGATTGTGGAGGTTGGGCCCTATTTCCGGTGGGGCCCAACTTCTATGTTAGGACCACCTGTGTGGACTCCCTGTGCCACCACCGGGTTAAGCCCTGCACTATAGGTAGGGTCCGGAGAGGGGGTTGGACAGAGGTGGCCTTTAGAAAGGCCAGAACACTGCTCCAGCTGCTAAAATAAGTTCAGGAACAGCATTCTGGCGAGTGGAGGTGGGGCCCCTAAAGGTGGTGGGCCCTGCCATATGGTAGTTCTGCCCTGTGTCCTTTCACTGCCAGCCACCCCTTCTGTCCAGAAGTCTCTGCCTACTCCATGCCAGCTCTGTCTCACCATGTGCCTCCATCCAGGCCGCCATAAGTAGCACACCGCTTAGGGTTGGAATAAAGCCTCAGCTGCCAGGGATATATGGAAAGGTGAGGCCTTAGGCATCCAGGGACGGCTCTGAAAGAGCGGACTGCCCATAGGGGGAGCACCAGTGCTGATAGCAGAGTACAGGGACAGAAGGCGAGGTCACCAGTATTTTAAAGTTAACCTCGGGGGGCTTATTAGAGGGGGGGAGGATTTGAGAAATATTCAAACAATAGTTTGGGATAGTGTTGTATCTGAGATATGAGGCGTTGATGCGATCGTCCGGCTCCCGTGCCACGTATGGTTTATTGATTTTCCCCAACACTGGCAGGGGCAAGCCCATTACATGGTTTGTGTAAAGGTACTGGAACTAGGTTCTATTACTTCAACACAACACTTTTCCTTTGTTTGAGTGGTGTAATTTGCGGTTGTCAATGGTGTGCTCACAAAATAGCATCATCTGTATACACTGCTAAGGCTACGTAACACTAACACTACATCTGTCTGTCTGTTTAACCATTGGCTTACAGCAGGGCAGGCCTGTCTATTCCCATCTCTCTCTGTTCTATCAGCACAAGATTACACGTAGAGAAAAGGCAGCAGCTTTATGTTCTGAAGCCTGAGGTGTGATGCGAGTATTGTTGAGAGGCTCAGGATTGTGGCAGTCCTGCTGCCTGCTGTCTCCTCATGTTAAATGGAGGTTGAGCCACTGGAATATTGACTCCCACTTGACGAAAATTGCTTGGAGCAAGCACCATTAGTCACTGCGCTGGGCGAGTGCCGGAAAAGTATGTCAAGGTGGCATATTGGAGAAAACTTGCTAACCCGTTTGCTGCTGGACTAGCCAGCAAAGTCAATGAGATCTGCACTGAGCTACACATCAGTGGAGTATACTGTAACATGAAATCCTAAGTAAAATCTGACACCAATAGTTACAAAGGTGCAATGTGTCCATCTATGTCCACTGAACCGACTCAAAACTGAAGTAAAGGGTAGCAGAAAGCACAGCTGCTGCAGTCCAAGCTACGGGAAGCCCCCTGTCCTGGAGATATTTCGTACAGAACATTCCCGTAGAAGAATTCGTGTGACTATACTGTATGGACACTGGAGTCAGACTCGCTCTAGAAAGTAGAGAAATCATCGTCAGATAACATTGCAGCTTCCGATTTTACACCCTGCAGCCAATACTTGATTTTGGGGGAGAATTTCCAATGTAAAAGGAGCAATCCAAGCAATTTTCATATTTTATCACATAGGATTGAAGCAGGGGGAATCCAGACCTGAACACCATTAATTTCAGCTCTGGAGACCCCCTGCTTACTGAGATACTTACCTCCGAAGGGGGTGCCGGTATCTTGGCAAAGTGTAAAGCTCCCGCGTCACGTGAGCCTGTAAGAAGCCGAACCTGATGACGTCACGGCTTCCAAATGGCCCGCACGGGGGCGGAACCGTTGAAACGGCGCCATTACATGAACACTGCGAGCCGAGCGCTTGCCGTCGCCCCCTACGGAGATCTAACTCTGGAATCAGGGGGTCCTTGGAGCTGAAATTAATAGGGTTGAGCTATTAAGACCCCCCTGCTTCAATCCTATGTTAAAAAAAAAACGTGTGTGTTTGGATTGCCGCTTTAATCACAGGTTTAACCAGCACAGAAAAAAGCTGCAAAGTTTCATACAAAGTATTGGTGCTGCAACATTGATACGAAAAGTAATGTTACTATGCCTGATTTTAAGAAGAACTTCTGAGCCTGATAGTTAATGGAAGAAAAGTAACAATCCCACACACTGTATATTTGATTTATTTCTGTTTGTTTTCAGTAATTCCTCCAAGCTGACGGAGGGAGAGTATAACTGGGCAAAACAGCCGGGCACCTCGATGCTCGTTCAAATTGGGACATCTCTCTGCGTCAGTTTCAGGACAAAATCTGTCAGCAAATCCCTTTCCCCCAGGATCAATACCGCGATAGGAACTCAGCGCTACTAATCATGCACACTTTAAAGAACCTCATTATGGATTCATCTCCCTTGAGGTGTTTCCACATTAAGAAAATTGAGCATCTTAATTGTTATTGCTTAATGCAAATTTTCCACTCCATCAGAGCTAAGAGATGTGTTAATTCGTATAACATGTTCTCTAGACCTCTTGTACCTTGAATATTAGCCCTCAGTGAGGTTACATAGTATGCTAAGCTGGCCTTATGCCTTGCGGGACCCGGGGCTGCACGCTGGTAGCGGGGGGCCCCCCTGTGAAAAAAGTGAAGGGGCTTACCTTGAAGAGCGACCCTCCTCCAGCAGTGTCGTGGCGTCATTTGACGTCTGTCACCATGGCAATGCGATGCTACAGGGGGTGACTTGCTCTGGAGAAGGTAAGACCCCTCTCAAAGGATTTCTGCCTGCTAACCCCGGCAAGGTAACCTCCAGTAATAGCTACACACAGAAGGGGGAGCCCCCGCACAGCTGAGAAGTAAAAGAGTGAGATGCTCACTAGGTAGGGTAGAAATGCATACAGAAGAGAAAAGAAACCTAGTATGTGAGCACTCAATCACAGCAAGAGGGTTATGATAATATTATAATATTCATTATTGTCATCAATGAATATAAAATAAAGGGGTTTAAAATCAGATCAAACAGCATAGACTGACTAGTGATCAAAATAACATTGCTGTATCAGCTCTGTTGATTGTACATATGGGAGATAATGTGACAAGTAATCAAAATCTCATACTGTAGATTAACAGCCTATTATGAATCAGAATATAAGGGGCCAATAATTGAAACTGCTGTATGTTAACTGCCGCAAAAGCCATACACCCCCACACACGCGGGACGCCATCACTGTGACCGCAACACTCACTGATATTGATCTAAGTTGCGGAGTCCCTGCATTCTATAGTATTACCATACAGTCCTGTGTGCAGCAATACAGCTTCCCAGGATCTCTCTATATAGGGGACCTTTATTTTATCCTGCTGTTTTACCTAGGCATGCCCTCGAGCACATCAGCATTGATATGTTATGATCAGTGCTGATGTAGGGGGCATTGCATTTATTTATTTATTTATAAAATATTTTACCAGGAAGTAATACATTGAGAGTTACCTCTCATTTTCAATTATGTCCTGGGCACAGAGTTAAGACAAATAATACATGGTTACAAGTACAGTTACATAAATGAACAAGGTATACATTATATACAAGACATTGCGTGCACAGTTACAGATAATATATATTATGAGCGTATGAAATTGTTACAGACCAGATTAAAGTGTGAGACAGCCTTAGATTTGAAAGAACTTAAGCTGGTGGTGGATATGAGAGTCTCTGGTAGGTTGTTCCAGTATTGGGGTGCACGGAAGGAGAAGGAGGAATGTCTTGATACTTTGTTGAGCCTTGGGACCATGAATAGTCTTTTGGAGTCTGATCTCAGGTGATAGGTGCTGCATGTGGTAGGGGTGAGGAGCTTGTTCAGGTAGCTGGGTAGCTTGCCCAGAAAGTATTTAAGGGTGAGACAGGAAAGGTGAACTTTGCGCCTAGACTCTAGTGATGACCAATCTAGTTCTTTGAGCATTTCGCAGTGATGTGTGTTGTAGTTGCATTGGATACAGGAGATAGTGTTCTATATTGTAACATGGTCGCATACCCTGATATACTAGGTTTCTTTTATCTTCTGTATTCAACCTCCAGTAATAGCAGCTACTGTACCAACATGAAATTAATACCATTTCTTATTGCCCTATGGACTAAACTTGGGGAAATAGGGGAAAGTGTCCTGAAGGGTTAAGCCAGTAACAATGTTCCCTTAACATTAGGAAGGAAAACTATAGGTGCTCAAATTAATCAATGAAAAATAACGCATGCACATATTTCTCTTATTTCTGTCAGTCAGACTCACGGCCTCTTCAGCAGAGAGTGACGTTGAGACCGACACTGTATTATACCTATTTGCTAATTGGAGAATTGGTAAGGAGCTCAGAAGTTGAAAGGAGAGGCCAGGCACCTCCGAATAACTGTTTAGCAAAACATAGCCAGGTGAGCAAAGACCAACCCCTGTAACGGCATGCATCCGTAACACTGGAATTCAATGCAGCTCGGGAAAAGGACTGGCCTTACGTTTACGGAAAACAGATTTTCCATGGCAAGTTTTAGAATAGTCGTCGGTGCACCTGCATATAGCAATTGTAAGTGGAATCTGATCCTGTGCAGTTTGCTATCTCTGTTAAGCGTACCCGCCCGGCAGCATAACGGTGGTGTGATAGCGATCACCTACTGCCATATAGGTCAGTCCCAGAGCTATTGTATTACACTAAGGCCTTGCCCCCGCTGCATGCTACAGTGTCCGCTGTGGCGGACGCTGCGCTCACCAGAGCCCTCCCCGCAATGGCGCCGGGCCCGCTGCGAGGGGGGGCCGCAGCGCTGGGGCGAGAGCTGCTCCTGCTCTCAATAGAATTGAGAGCAGGAACTCGCGTCGAGCGGCTAGGCACGCCCTCCCGGCGGTTCAGCCAATGAGGGCGAACCTGCCGGGTGACGTCATGGCCGCGCCCCCGTCACTCCTCCGGCACGCCCCCCCAGTCTCTGCTCCTACAGTGAGCTGCAGACCGGGGAATCGCCGGAACGCGCAGCCGAAAGCGCGGGCGCGCATTAGAGCGCCGTGACCGGGGCCTTAGCCTAAGGCTGAGGACCCGCTGCGGTCGGCGGTGTGCGCCTTACCTCCAGTCTGGCTGTCCCCGCTGCCTCCTTCCGACGTGGCTCACTACATGCTGTGATGCGTCAGCCGGCCAGAGCTACAAGGCTCTGGTGTTTTGCAGCGGTGACGTGTCACGTGGTCTCGCAGTGAGCCAATAAGGAGGGGAGCTGTCTGGTGCTACGGGAGGGAGGCTTCTGGTCCCTTGACTATGCTGCCTTGGTACAAATGAACTCGGCAGCACCAACAAAGGGAGCCCCCCTGCTCCCTCCTTGTCGGCCCCGGCAGGAGAGGCAGCAGCAGATGCACGGGGGGGGGGGGGTGGCTGGGGATGTAACCCCTGGCCCAGAAACTGATGGCCCATTTTGGCCACCCCCCCGCTCAGAAAAAAGTTTCCTGCAGACCGCAGATTGCGGTGCAGTGAGTTGCACGCGCCGCCGGCAAGCAAGACTGCCGCGCAGACGCGTGCAGCGGGGCCTTAGCCTTAGTGTGGTTGTTGCTGGCTGCATTACCCTTTTTTCCGGCGATTTTCTGGACTGTGACTCGCCTGTTGATTAAGTTGGAACTTCCAGAGGAGAATCCCTAATTTGACGGACACCAGTCTCACCTGACCACCTAAATACCAATAACTTGCCTGCTTGACAGAGGAGCTGACGTCGTAGCCCCCCTGCGAGAATCCCCTCTCGTCCTGCGGTAACATCACGCTGGTTTATGCATAAACATGACTAAAAGATCTGTATTCCTGTACGTGTGATTGTCCCCTTTTATCTGCACCACGTCTCGTGGTGTGGCAGGGAACCAAACAGAGAGGCTCGGGAGCAAGGGGGGGGGGAGGAGTCGGGTCTGTGTGTGGCATGGTTTTTTTTTTGTTTGGCCGGCGCCGTGGCCCCGCCCCCTCATCATGGCTGTGCCCACACAGCCTGTTTTGGCCACACACTCCGCGCCTCAGAAAGCCGCCCGCAGATCGCGCCGCCAGCCGCTCTCTACACGCGCCGCCAGGTCGCAATGCGGACATGCAGGCGCGTGCAGTGGGGCCTCAGCCTAATTTGGCATATGAGATCTCTGCAACACAGATTGCTGATTTAACCCCTCCCCCGGTTAAGAGCAAATTGCAAGAACCAAAATAGAGATTCCTAGCATTTCCTTTCAAGGAGTCATGATTATTGAAACCCTTTGCTCCTGGGTTTTGCAGTGCAATGATTGGATCCCCGCAAAACAGCGAAGGGTGTAAGCACACCCCATCTTGTTCTCACAGTGCTCTGAGCAAACGTGATCCCCCAAGGCAGGTGTAGAGCAAATAAAACCATTGAAGGAAAATGACAGGCTAGATGGCGTCCTAGTGAGAAGAAAGGTTTGGATGTGCCAACGCACAGCACTAAATCACGACCCCCACTGTGGGATGGAAACCCAATCTCCCCAGCTGCCAGCGGGACCCGGGAATCCGATTATTATTGTAACACGAATGTGTGATTTTCCTTAAAATGTTTCTTATCTGGGCTACACTGGCAGATAAGCAACCCATTCATTACCAAAGCGGCTTGCCCTGCGTTACAATGCATTGCAGGTCCATCTTGCAAGATCTTCAGGACAATGCTAGTCTGCCTGGATTGTTCTGCTACATCTATCCCTCTGCACATGGGCAGGGCCTCATGAGTAAAATGTTTGCATCGTTTTTGTTAACGCTCCCTAGCATGAGCAAGGGAAGTGTTTGCATGTTCAGTATGATTCAAATCCATCTCATGTTGCCAAGTGGGACTGTATATTTAATGAGCATAGAAGGGATCGGGTGAAGAAAAAAAAAAAAAAATCGAGGAAATTGCTAATGAGCCCATCACTCAGCAAGACCAGCAAATTGAGGCTATAACGGAGAAGAACTGGCCCTAATCAACTGGATCCAACTTGTAATTGCATATTTCCTTGTCTGATAACAGCATTTGCCTTGGTGACCTCCTTAAGTGATGCTCTCTGGGGGGGATTGTAACAAGAGAAGCAGGACCAGAGATATATGCTGTCGTTGGTTCCAGGAGACCCTGCCGAAGGTTTTATATTTCCTCAAATATTTTTCTTTATCCTTCATTCCTACTTTTCCTGGTATCATTCTAATAATCATTTATTTGGTTAAGCTCAGGACACTAAAAGGAATCTAATTCTACAGACCCTAATATGACTGTATTAAAATGCAGAGGCTGCTACCGTTTTCACGCACTTCAGACCTTATTTTAAGGATTATTCTTTTAATGAGAGAAAAGTCACGGATCTCGGCTTATGAGGTGGAACTTTCAGACTCAGAGAATTATGCTGCTGGAAGCCAATAGGAATTCAAGAACGCTTTTGAGTTAACCCCTTTCACTGTCGGAGGGTGCAGCTACACACTACAGAACATTCTGCTTTGCAATTCTCCGAGGAATAAACCTGTATTTTTAGTTACACTTCCTGTACGTGTCGCTCTTAAAATCTGTTTTCTAACAGGACATTCAACAAAATGTTTTATCCACTAACCATCCTATTTAACAGGGAGTATAGTCTTACCTGTATTGCCCCACCTCCTTTTGCAACCTTCTCTAGATTTAGGGTCATGTTTACCAAGTGGTGCTATTCTATCACAAACCTCCTTAGTGCTGGAAGACACCTTATAGCCTATTCACTAGAAAGGACTATAATGTGTCTTCTTGCCCCCGGGTGATGTTACTTAGTAATATTGAACTTAGCCTCTTTTCTCAAGACCTTCCAGGAAGACATGGTCGAATACCAATACCAATGGAAATTTGGAGCAAGTCACTTGGTCTCAGCCACCTCTTGCAGTGATCAGTGAGCCGCTGTCAAAAAACGTGCTAAAACAAATAATCTCACTGAACCTTTTGGACCAGAAATAGTCAGTAGCTCTCTGTCGGGGATGCCAGACTAACATCTTGTAGCTGAATTGTCCGGATGGCGGGCATGATACCAGCAAAGGAACATGTGCTTTAGACAGTTCTTGGCAGGGGCCGGCAGAAGATGCTGCATGAACTGTTGTTGCTGCTGGTGGTGGAGCGTCGTCAGTTGTAGGTGTAGCTGATCACTGTTTATTATGTTACAGAGCAATGAGCTGCTTCAGTAGGGGCTCCATGGTGGCAGGATAATCGCCTTACTTCAGGGGCGCTTCTATCCCACTTCTTCCACCAACTTGTACCAGGGCAGTGGGAGGCTGAACACCAGGCGTTAATGAAAGAAATTGTAGTAGTTTATTTAAAATAAAACAGGATTGTTCCATTTGGGGATGTATGCTTCTTGACAACCCTGATATCCCAGCTATGGGCATCACAATCAGGAAACCGTACAAGAGAAAGACAGAAGTCAGTCTTTTGTAGCCTCTCAACAGAGAGACAGGCAGTGATCATTTGGCTGGCGCATCAGCCGTGATATAGGGCTACCAACCTGGTACTGTACATTAATCCAGCACACCTGGATCTGGCAAATGAGTTCTGAAGCTAAAATAGTGAACAAGACTTGTGGCAGAGTCTGCCGTTTCCCCCGTTTGTCAGTGGCATTATAAAACTGCAGAACAAAGCAAAGTGTCTCCATGGAATCCCTGTGTGAGCCAGTCCTGAGGCAGTCACTGGGTCCTATTAAATATGCTGTGAAGCCGTTTCTTCATGTTAGAGAAGCCTCCAAGGTCGATTCCCACTTCTCCCCGACACAGAGGAGTGGAAAGGGGGCCAGGCTCCCAAAATACATTTGATTGTCCTTGTATTTTGAGTGCCCCAAATCTATGTTTTTGGTGCCTGAGGCACAGGGAGATAAAGTGATTTGCCCAAGGTCACAAGGAGCCGACACCGGCATTTGAGCCAGGTTCCCCTGATTCACACTCAGTGTCGTTGTTGTCAGAGTCAGTGTCTTTACTCAGTGAGCCACTCTTTCAGCAGACGCCCGTCTCGTAGCGAAAGGGTTAACATTTTATCAACGTGTCGTTCTCATTCGCTTCTGAAATTACTCAATATTTTAGACACTGGTGCATAAAGCGACTGTTTTGTTTCCTCTTCCAAACTTCCATTGGTAATAACAGTGTGTTTCCGTATTTCACATCCCAGTGGCTTCCTGCGCATATTAAAAATGTCTGCGAGGAGTATCTGCCCCAATTAGTTTTAACCCTGCCGCTAATTGCTTTTCCTATAAATATTCAGACAGCCAAGGAAGCTTCGAATCAGCGGGCTTTGCACACACTTAATCGTGTCAGTTATGCAAGGGTTTCCTTATGGGAAACTCAACCACTTTCACGAACTTGTTACTGCTCCCGCAGACATGTCAGCTTAGTCTAGGATGATGCGTTGAGCCTTTGTAGAATTGAGCTTGACATTCTTAATACATAGACACGCCAACGCAAAGGAAATCTTCATGCAATCTAGGTTGTGACAAATCTATATAATTATTGCCCCAAAAGTGTTATATCCGTTCTGTATGTAAAGTTTGCAGTCAATGGTTTCAAAGACTACAGAGATATAGCTAAGAGCTAATACAACCCAACCTCACCCCGTCCCCCCCTCCCCCCACCCCGATATGAAGACAGCATCTATACTTCCTGATGCACGCTCCTCTCCAGAATCTGTGCGTGAGGACTTTTGGGGACAACCATCATTAAAATATTTAACAAATACCTATTAACATAATTTATCATGCTGAGCGGAACTGATTACATTTCGTGGGTTTGCAGTCAGCGGCGGCCACACTGATTGCATCCCTGCAATAAGCCATCTCCTGTGTGACTGTGAATGGGAACAGTCAGAGCTGAAGGATATGTGAACTCAACAGGGAGCGCTAATAATGCAGCTTCCAGGGATACAATGATGTTCTGCATTGGTGAACGCTCACAGGGTGAATCTTGGTTACCTGCTTATAAGTTAATGGAAACTTGATGGTGGATAAGGACTTTGCGGGCCTGCCTAACCTGATCATTTTCCCTTCCTGCTGTAAAGCCTTAGACACTATTAATTACTGATAATATTTATTTAATATTAATATGTAACATTGCAGTACACACAACACTCCACATAGAATGTTTCAGACACAATCCCTGAGCATCAGAGCTTAGAATCATTACTCTTTGCATGAGGCACAAGGAGACAAAGTATGCTTTCCCACTTTTTAAGTAGAGCTACTGTATTATCAATCAGGTAATTGAAAGCTGATGGTGCCAGGGAGAGCTGCTACTTCTTTATTTGCAAGAGGGGTACCACTATATTTCCTAGTGACATTTTATTTTTGTTTCACATCCTTTTCCTAAATATATATTAGGAGTTTTAAATAGATTATATCTTTTTAGTTAGTCCAATAGCAAACGGGTACAGTAAAAAGGAATTTATTAAAATTGCTACTTTTGTATTTTGACTAATGATCGCCCTTTTCACGCTTACCCGTTACCCTATTTAGGGAATCGCTCTTCTGGGTTTGACCCAGTGCCTATTCTGGGAGATTTAAAGAAGCACTACATTGTTTTTTTGCTATAGGATTGAAGCAGGGGGTCGCCAAAGCTGATCCCCATTAATTTCCATTCCGGGGTTCCCCTGCTTACAGAGATACTTACCCCCGTAGGGGGTATCTCTGTGGAGTTTAAAAATCCTGGTCATGTGGGCCAATAGGAAGCCGCACCGGATGGGCCACTTGACGCGGGACATTTAAATGCCGCCATTATGTTAGGCACACATTTTCTCTACCTGCATAGATACTGGCACCCCCTACGGAGGCAAGTATCTCAGAAGCAGGGGGTCCTCGTAGCTGAAATTAATGGGGATTGAGCTCAGAGACCCCTTGATTCAATCATATAGCAAAAAAAAACAATGCAACCTGCAGTGCTGCTCTAACTATATTGTCTTATTCCACCTATTTTCTACTTTTTTTTACTTTATTATTTTAAGATACCTCCCTCCTCTCCCTTATTCAAATCTGCTTTGTAATAAAACACTTCTATATCCGCCCCCTCTTTCCTCCTGGCTGTACATATATCTTTAGTTTGTTTATACACATACTGCACCCTATTAGTGGATTTTATTTGGATCAGCTCTACATCAGGAGCTGTGGAGTTGGCAAATAGATGGCGCTATGGGAAGGAAATACTAATGACCCATAGGGTGAAATCACCACCTCTGGTAATAACTCTTCCCAAAATTCTCACATCATAACTCCCTGCACTGCTGGGTTACATTGTATGGTTCCTTTAAATCATCTGATTCCAGTTGTTTTTTTTTCTCTGAAATGAATATAGGATTATTAATCTACTCTACAGTAAACCATGATTTTGTGCTCTCTGGTATTGAATTGTAGTTTTTACGGTGTTGACTATTACTCATTTTGTCCACATAACCCAGGGTTGCAATTCTGTTTATTTGGAACCTTCTACATTATCATTAATGATTAGCAATTATGGGTTCAATCTTACAGCACTTAATTGGCGAGATCACCATTTTAACCATTTTATGCCGAGCTCCCAGACAGTACGGAAAGTTCAATAGTATCCGGTGTGAAATGGGAACAAACCATATCCTGATACACACCACTCCTATTTATGGGTAGATTTCTTATCAAGTAAGAGAAATTCAGGCCAGCTCATAACCAAGAGGCAATGCAAAAACCTCCCAGCCCAGGCAATAGTTAATAAATCTCTATATTGCAAAAAGAAGTCTCTATATAATAGAAAATAAGCTCTACATATAAAATGAATGAGATTGTGCTCAAACAACGAGTGCAAGAGTCAAGGAAAGACCAATGTTATCTCAAACTTCAAATACCATCCCAGATACAAAAGCAGGTACAGTATGAAAGTCCCTGACGAGCAAGGGAAATGTGGGAGCACGCATGCGCGGAGCCTCAATGCTTCAGACCACAAAACACCTTTTTCAGAGGCAGGGTCATATGGATTTCAATAAAGTCGTGAAACTAGCTGTAAAATCCAGATAAGACTTATCTGCTGCTCTAGTCACTTGGCCAAGGTTGTTTAGACACATATACTGAATATCTAAGTACGGTACCTCTAATAGCAAACAGATTTAGGTACATCAATACAAAGTACTTGTCACCAGTCCTCAGTGAACGTCTATTTTTGACAATTAAGGCAGTCTTTTTATATAGGCCCCGTTTTTGACTCCTATGTTTTTTCTACATATAGCACAAACAGAGGAAGAGAGGTGGATTGTTTAATAAAACCACAATAGTGCAAATCGGGGCACTATCGCACAGAAACTCCCATTGAAGACAATGATGTTGACTTTACACAATAACCTCGCACGGAGAGAGCAGCATACAGAGAAAAGTAGCAGTCATGGTGTGGGAAAGAGTAAAGGCGTCATCATCAAGAATATGGCGTTTTGTAAATAAGGGACATTATACTCTTGCATTCAGTGCCAGAGGAACCGTATGTATTTGTAGGAGATAAGTGCAGATATAGCCAAGGATACATATTTGGGCCTTTTATTCAGCCCATAGCTTCATACAATACAGCTTTAAGGTAGCACACAAAGAAACATCCCATCCCTTTATAAGGTCTGACTCACACTTCCCAGTCCCTATCTGAAGGGCTGGGAGGATAGGCCTCTTACCAACCTGACCCAAAGTCCAAAGCGGTACCTGTTATTAGTAGGGTTGCTAGATATCTTCTCCAAAAATACTGGACACAATAGTGAAAGGTTCAAAGCACACACCTCTCTCTCCGCTCCACGTGGTTTCCTCCTCTCCTTGGCCCCACCCCCGGCTCCTCCTCCTGATTGGCTGCATTACCCAGCAGCAGCCAATCAAGATAGAGGAAGCTGCCCAGCCCCCTAGCAACAGCCCCGCTCGGGGAAATCCTGTGGCCCCCAAAGTCAGGTCACTATGTTCAGAGAGGTAATACCAGACACATACATGTCCAGTATTACCTCAAATGTTTTACTGGACAAAGTGTCCAAATACAGGACAGTCCGGTTCAATACTGGACACCTGGCAATCCTAGTTATCAGGGGCTCTTTCCCTCAAAATACATATAAAACAAAAAAAAGGGGGCACAATGAAGAAAAACAAAAATGAGTACTAGTAAAGTAACATTTATATAAAAAGCACACTAAGTGCATACAACATATGAAACAATCAATATAAAGAAAAAACACTTATATTATATTAGTGTTGTGCACCAAATTGCTAATAAACACAGAGGTTAAGGTCCTGTCAAAAACAGGGCCACTAAAACCCCAAAAGAGTCCCAGATCTAAATGAGGGAATCAGTTCTCTGCAGATGGGAAAGGCAAACAACTTAGCTTGGGGGTTAATATTCTCGTGGAGTAAAAACCTTTCCCCCAGTCCAGGTCTGGGTTGGTGTCCAAGGGGTGCCCCCTCTGGCAGGTTCCAGGGTCAGTTGCATCCTGGAATAGAGGGGCTGGTTCCCTGGGATCCCTCTCTGTCAGCATACACCTCTCACGTGCTAGAGCAATCTGTTCCTGGGGAATCTCTTCTAACAGCACAGGCCCTTTGTGCTCAAGAGCCCTGTGCAGTGTGTGCAGCACACATTGAAACCTGCTTGATGAGCCAGGTGGAGACTGGCTAACTGACTCTAGCTACAATTCACTAGCTCCCTGCTGGACTTATCAGCTACAGACAGGCTCTAGGTGTGCTGCCTTTTAAAGTCAGGGAAAGACCCTGTCACAGTATTATCGTTTCCTCTTGAACTAAATGGGGTTGATATACTCTGAAATGTATGTGACAAAGCATAGTAACTCTACACCTGTACAAACCAAATTCTGGATTGTCCGTGCACCCCACCTAGTAACCTGGCCAACCTAGGCAAGTGCTTTTTGCCGAATCAATGTGCCCTCAGAGAAAAATCTCTTTCACGCGAGTTTTTCAAACTTGGTAGCTCTATAATCCAATATATTGTCTGCATAAAGATCACGCTATAAATTGCTTGGTTTGCTCATTTTGTGGTAACATCAATTCCCTTTGGACGAGTCCCTCTAACACATCTCACTGAGTCTGTTATTAGAAGTAATGAGAAGAATGAGAAATGTTTTGGTCCCGGCTGCTCTATCAGACAACTCCAAATTAATTCCGGAAGGCCCAGCAGTGCCGCTAAGTCTGAAGCTTTCCCCAGCTATGGGTGATGTAATTCCTTCTCATTTTAATTAAAAGATATTCCGGCGTTGTTAAAAAAAAATTAAATGTCTCATTAGAGGATCTTAAATTAAAGTAGTGTTAAAAAAAAAGCATTATTTGGAAGAAAAATGGTGCACATTAAAAATACTCCAGAGGGTGTCTACATGATTACCGCAGCTGCTTACAGCAGCCTGTACCTAGCACAGAGTAAAAGCCAGCAGCTGCAAAGGATTCTGGGTTTGGACATGCAAATGAGCACGTGATGGGCATCAGTTCCTTGTCCCAAGACAGCACCTAACCTTAGGAAATTAAAGGGGATGTAAGTCATGTGCTCACTTGCCTATACCCAGGATGCTTTGCAACTGCAATCATTTACACCAGTGGTGCTCAACTCCAGTCCTCAACACTCTCCAACAGGTCAGGTTTTAAGTAGATACAATGTATACACATAGAGGGGTTCACTAAGCTCCACAAACAGGTATGAGAGCTTGAACTGTACTAACTGCTCTCTGTGTATAACTGCTCTCTGTGTATAACTGCTATGTGTGGGTGTAACTGCTCTCTGTGTATAACTGCTATGTGTGGGTGTAACTGCTCTCTCTCTCTGGGTGTAACTGCTCTGATACCTGCTCTGTGTAATCTCTCTCTTCTCTCTCTCCTCAATCTCCTCAATCTTCTCTCTCTGTAACTGCTCTCTCGCTCTGTGTGTAACTGCTCTCTCGCTCTCTGTGTAACTGCTCTCTCGCTCTCTGTGTAACTGCTCTCTCGCTCCCTGTGTAACTGCTCTCTCGTTCCCTGTGTAACTGCTCTCTTGCTCTCTGTGTAACTGCTCTCTCGCTCTCTGTGTAACTGCTCTCTCGCTCCCTGTGTAACTGCTCTCTCGCTCCCTGTGTAACTGCTCTCTCGCTCTCTGTGTAACTGCTCTCTCGCTCTCTGTGTAACTGCTCTCTCGCTCCCTGTGTAACTGCTCTCTCGCTCCCTGTGTAACTGCTCTCTCGCTCCCTGTGTAACTGCTCTCTCGCTCCCTGTGTAACTGCTCTCTCGCTCCCTGTGTAACTGCTCTCTCGCTCCCTGTGTAACTGCTCTCTCGCTCCCTGTGTAACTGCTCTCTCGCTCCCTGTGTAACTGCTCTCTCGCTCCCTGTGTAACTGCTCTCTCGCTCTCTGTGTAACTGCTCTCTCGCTCTCTGTGTAACTGCTCTTCGAGCAGTTACAGAGAGCGAGAGAGCAGTTACACAGGAGCGAGGAGCGTTACACAGGGAGCGAGAGAGCAGTTTACACAGGGAGCGAGAGAGCAGTTACACAGGAGCGAGAGAGCAGTTACACAGAGAGCGAGAGAGCAGTTACACAGAGAGCAGATAGCATTACACAGGGAGCGAGAGAGCAGTTCACAGGGAGCGAGAGAGCAGTTACACAGGGGAGCAGAGAGAGCAGTACACAGGAAGCGAGAGAGCAGTTACACAGGGAGCGAGAGAGCATTTTACACAGAGAGCGAGAGAGCAGTTACACAGAAGCGAGAGCAGTTACCAGAGAGCGAGAGACAGTTACACAAGAGCGAGAGGAGATTTACACAGGGAGCGAGAGAGCAGTTTACACAGGAGCTAGAGAAGCAGTTACACAGGGAGCGAGAGCAGCATTACACAGGGACGAGAGAGCATTTACACAGGGATCGAGAGAGCAGTTACACAGGAGCGAGAGAGCATTACACAGGAGCGAGAGAGCAGTCACAGGGAGCGAGCAGTTACCAGGGAGAGAGAGAGCATTACACAGGAGAGAGGAGCAGTTACACAGGGAGCGAGAGAGCAGTTACACAGGGAGCGAGAGCGTTACAGAGGCGAGAGAGCATTACACAGGGAGAGAGAGCAGTTCACAGGGAGCGAAGACAGTTACACAGGGAGCGAGAGAGCAGTCACAGGGAAGAGAGAGAGCAGTTACACAGGGAGCAGAGAGCATTACACGGGAGCGAGAGAGCAGTTACACAGGGAGCGAAGAGCAGTTACAACACAGGGCGAGAGAGCAGTTACACGGGAGCGAGAGCAGTTACACAGAGCGAGGGGCAGTTACACAGGGAGAAGAGACAGTTACAACACAGGAGCGAGAGGCAGTTACACAGGGGGCGAGAGCAGTTACACAAGGGAGAGAGAGAGCAGTTACACAGGGAGAGAGAGAGCAGTTACACAGGGGCGAGAGAGCAGTTACAACAGGGAGCAATACAGTACAACAGGGAGCAGAGAAGCAGTTCACAGGGAGCGAGAGAGCATTTACACAGGGAGCGGAGAGCAGTTACACACAGGGAGCGAGAGAGAGTTCCACGGGAGCGAAGAGCAGTTACAACAGAGAGGTGAGAGCAGTTACCGAGAGCGAAGAGCAGTTACACAGAGAGCTAGAGAGCGTTACCGAGACGAGAGAGCAGTTACACACAGAGCGAGAGAGCAGTTACCAGAGAGCGAAGAGCGAGAGAGCAGTTACACAGAGAGCGAGAGAGCAGTTACACAGAGCGAGAGAACACAGAGAGCGAGAGAGCAGTACACAGGAGCGAGAGAGCATTACACAGGAGCGATAGAGCAGTTACACGGGCGAGAGAGATTTACCAGAGAGCGAGAGAGCAGTTACAACAGAGAGCAAGAGATTTACACAGGGACGAGAGAGCATTTTACACAGGGAGCGAGAAGCAGTTACACACAGGAGATCGAGAGAGCAGTTTACACAGAGCAGCAGAGAGCCAGTTACACACAGAGCGAGAGAGCAGTTACAGATAGATAGAAGATTGAGAGATTGGGAGAGAGAAGAGGAGAGATTACACAGAGCAGGTTCAGAGCAGTTCACACCCAGAGAGAGAGAGCAGTTACAAACACCCACCACATAGCAGTTATACACAGAGAGCAGTTACACCCCACTACAGTTATACACAGAGAGCATTTACACGAGCAGTTATTACAGTTCAAGCTCTCATACCTGTTTGTGGAGCTTAGTGACCCCTCTATGTGTAATCATGTATCTACTTAAAACCTGACCTGTTGGAGAGTGTTGAGGACTGGATTGAGCACCACTGGTGTAAATGATTGCAGTTGCAAAGCATCCTGGGTATAGGCAAGTGAGCACATGACTTACATCCCCTTTAATTTCCTAAGGTTAGGTGCTGTCTTGGGACAAGAACTGATGCCCATCACGTGCTCATTTGCATGTCCAAACCCAGAATCCTTTGCAGCTGCTGGCTTTTACTCTGTGCTAGGTACAGGCTGCTGTAAGCAGCTGCGGTAATCATGTAGACACCCTCTGGAGTATTTTTTAATGTGCCCCCTTTTTCTTTTTTCTTCCAAATAATGCTTTTTTTTTAACACTACTTTAATTTAAGATCCTCTAATGAGACTTTAATTTTTTTTTTAACAACGCCGGAATATCTTTTAATTAAAATGAAAGGAATTACATCACCCATAGCTGGGGAAAGCTTCAGACTTAGCGGCACTGCTGGGCCTTCCGGAATAATTTGGAGTTGTCTGATAGAGCAGCCGGGACCAAAACATTTCTCATTCTTCTCATTACTTCTAATAACAGACTCAGTGAGATTGTGTTAGAGGGACTCGTCCAAAGGGAATTGATGTACCACACACAAAATGAGCAAACCAAGCAATTTATAGCGTGATCTTTATGCAGACATATATTGGATTATAGAGCTACCAAGTTTGAAAAACTCCGTGAAGAGATTTTTCTCTGAGGGCCCATTGATTCGGCAAAAAGCACTTGCCTAGGTTGGCCAGGTTACTAGGTGGGGTGCACGGACAATCCAGAATTTGGTTTGTACAGGTGTAGAGTTACTATGCTTGTCACATACATTTCAGAGTATATCAACCCAATTTAGTTCAAGAGGAAACGATAATACTGTGACAGGGTCTTTCCCTGACTTTAAAAGGCAACACCCTAGAGCCTGTCTGTAGCTGATAAGTCCAGCAGGGCGTAGTGATTGTAGCTAGAGTCAGTTTAGCCAGTCCTCCACCTGGCTCATCAGCAGGTTTCAATGTGTGCTGCACACACTGCACAGGGCTCTTGAGCACAAAGGGCCTGTGCTGTTAGAAGAGATTCCCCAGGAACAGATTGCTCTAGCACGTGAGAGGTGTATGCTGACAGAGAGGGATCCCAGGAACCAGCCCCTCTATTCCAGGATGCAACTGACCCTGGAACCTGCCGAGGGGCACCCCTTGGAACCAACCCAGACCTGGACTGGGGAAAGGTTTTTAAACTCCACGAGAATATTAACCCCCAAGCTAAGTTGTTTGCCTTTCCCATCTTGCAGAGAACTGATTCCCTCATTTAGATCTGGGACTCTTTTGGGGTTTTATGGGCCCTGTTTTTACAGACCTTAACCTCTGTGTTTATTAGCAATTTGGTGCACAACACTATATAATATAGTGTTTTTTCTTTATATTGATTGTTTCATATGTTGTATGCACTTATGTGTCTTTTTATTAAATGTTACTTTACTAGTACTCATTTTTTGTTTTTCTTCATTGTGCCCCGCCCCTTTTTTTTGTTGTTTTATATGTATTTTGAGGAAAGAGCCCCTGATAACTAGGATTGCCAGGTGTCCCAGTATTGAACCGGACTGTCTGTATTTTGGACACTTTGTCCAGTAAACATTTGAGGTAATACTGGACATGTATGTGTCTGGTATTACCTCTCTGAACATAGTGACCTGACTTTGGGGGCCACAGGATTTCCCCGAGCGGGGCTGTTGCTAGCTAGGGGGCTGGGCAGCTTCCTCTATCTTGATTGGCGCTGCTGGGTAATGCAGCCAATCAGAGAGGAGCCGCCGGGGTGGGGCCAAGGAGAGGAGAAACCACGTGGAGCGGAGAGAGGAGGTGTGTCTTTGAACCTTTCCACTATGTGTCCAGTATTTTTGGAGAAGATATCTGCAACCCTACTAATAACAGGTACCGGCTTTGGACTTGGGTCAGGTTTGGTAAGAGGCCTATCCTCCCAGCCCTTCAGATAGGGACTGGGAAGTGTGAGTCAGACCTTAATAAAGGATGGATGTTTCTTTGTGTGCTACCTTAAAGCTGTATTGTATGAAGCTATGGGCTGAATAAAGGGCCCAAATATGTATCCTTGGCTATATCTGCACTTATCTATCTCCTACAAATACATACGGTTTCCTCTGGCACTGAATGCAAGAGTATAATGTCCCTTATTTTACAAAACGCCATATTCTTGATGTGACGCCTTTACTCTTTCCCACACCATGACTGCTACTTTTCTCTGTATGCTGCTCTCTCTTCTCTCTCGTGCGAGGTTATTGTGTAAAGTCACACATTCTCGCTCTCTGTGTAACTGCTCTCTCGCTCTCTGTGTAACTGCTCTCTCGCTCCCTGTGTAACTGCTCTCTCGCTCTCTGTGTAACTGCTCTCTCGCTCTTTGTGTAACTGCTCTATCGCTCCCTGTGTAACTGCTCTCTCGCTCCCTGTGTAACTGCTCTCTCGCTCTCTGTGTAACTGCTCTATCGCTCCCTGTGTAACTGCTGTATGTTAACTTCGTGAATTACCACCATAGATTGTGCAGGCTTTAGTAATTAACCCCTAATAATCTGTGCAAAAACAGCACCAACTTCATCAAGGAAAAGGAATCTCGTAGAAAGCTTTGGATTTTCCTTTGATAAATCAGGGGGATTCTGTTCCCTGGGTTCCGGTTCGCACCAGTTCCGTAGCCAGGAGACTTTATAATAAAACATTTTCTTATGTAGTACTGATAGTGTACACAGCACTGTTCATAT
This sequence comes from Ascaphus truei, assembly GCA_036426205.1. Classification (NCBI taxonomy): domain Eukaryota; kingdom Metazoa; phylum Chordata; class Amphibia; order Anura; family Ascaphidae; genus Ascaphus; species Ascaphus truei. Next base: position 293,631 of record WSYH01000111.1, on the reverse strand, counting down.
AATTGTGCAGACACACTGCCCCACAGAGCTTACAATCTTATTTTGGTGCCCGAGGCACAGGGAGACAGTGTCTCTCCCAAGGTCAGAAGGAGCCAAAACTGGGATATGAACCAAACCCTACTGTGCTTCAAAGTCTGTGTCATTGTCTTCAGTCTGTGCCTTTACTCGCTCTTTCAGCCCGCTTTGTATCTCATTCAATAGTGTACAAAGCCGTCTTCCCCGTGCTCAGGAAGGTTTCAGCTCCATTCATTTGATTTAGTCTTCAAGCTCCCCTAACAAGGAGTAAACGGATGCACCGCAGATGGAATAGGGACATGTTCAATGTAAGTTCTGTCCTTCTGTTACATGGCACAGAGGACGGCTGCTAACACAGGAGTGGGAGCCCCATGCAATAGGAGGGATACGCGGTTCTATATTTGATGGCATTATTAGGTAACGGGGTATTTATAGCTCTTGGTGCTCAGTCCCTTCATCTCGTTGTCACTTGCCATCAGCAGCTCTGCATCCTGTGACATCTCTGCCTCTAATGAGGACCACGGTGATGTACTGCCGGATGACAAGTCATTTCCTGAGTGACAAATGTCAGGCAAAGGGTCGGCACATTCTGACAGCGACCGGCGTTTGCCTCGGTTCTCTCAAGTTTAAATCAGCTGCAAAGATTGCCACTGACACCGGCTTATTAAATTGCCCTGGTGGAGAATTTAACCGGAGAAAAAAGTTAAGCAGAGCAAATCCTATATTTCCACAGTATTAAGGGGTGAGCGTCAGGGTGAAGCTTTAGATGTGGTTTGCTTGGATTTTATTAAAGCTGCTGTTCCACATAGAAGACTAATAAACGTGCTAAAGCAATGAATGCACTTTTTTATTATATTATTATTTTTTTAACGTAGGGTTGAAGCAGGGGGTCTTCGGAGCAGAATCCTATTCAGTTCAGATCCGGGGACTCCCTGCACCCCGAGATACAGAGCTGCGAAGGGGGTGTCGGTGTCTCTGCAAAGTTTTAAAGCTTTCGCGTCACGCTGGCCAATAGGAAGCTGAACGTGATGATGTCACGGCATCCTATTGGGCCGCAGGGAGCTGTGAAACATCACGTGAACCCTGGTAGCTGAGAGACCGCTGGCACCCCCTACGGAGGTAAGTATCTCAGGAAGCTGAAATGAATGGGGTTCAGTTCCAGAGACCCTCTGCTTTAATCCTATGCTAAAAAAAAATCAATAATAAAAAATGGCCCGCTTGGATGCCTCTTTAACTAGAAAAGTAATAAATCCAGCAGAGGTGGTGCAAAGGCTATTGTAAATAAGGGATCAAAAGGGGCACACCAGGTAGGAAACTTGATAGACTGGGTGGCGGAATGCTCCTTATCTGTAGATCCCCATATATCTGTGTGACACTGACTTGCAGGTGTTATTACTCCCGCTACTGCAAACGAAATAATGCACAAAATAACACGTTAAATCATGGAGGCGTTATTTCCTTGACCAATAATGTTACTCTGTTACAACGCGCCATCGCTAACGGGTGAGGTAACGTCTGATCTCCGAGGACCAGTGTTTAACACACAAGGACTACAAATATGGCTGCTTGGTGGCCAATAGACAGGCACATCTCCCAGGGCCATAATGCGTCCACTGGGCAAGTACGTGTGTCCAGTGGAGAAACCCGCGGTATCTTGGGAAGCCGTGTGTTTTCTAAAGGTTAGTGCGGCAGTGAGCAGACTGGGGGGCGCGGCGGTTACAGGGACCCCGCGCTATTCAGTGCGAGGCCTCTGTAAATTCACTTACCAGGCCTCGCGTCCACGCATCTCCATGGCGACGGACATCAAATGACGCCGCGGGTAACGTGTCGTCACATGACCCCACGGCATCATTTGACACCGCAGTCAAGGGGGGCGCAACCCAGGGGCAGATCAGGCAGGGGGGGTGCAGCCGAGGAAGTTTTCAGACCCCTAGGTTAGTGCATCACAGATTGTCTCAACAGGGACCTCCTGGTTTATGTAATAAACCCCTGCCTGCCCCAAAACAAAAATGAGTAGTACTTTCTCCTGCTCTAAATGCTATGGCAATACTTTACAGGCTACTCTGAATTATTTATTATATATACATTATATATATATATTTTTTTTTTTTGAGACTGAAGAGTTTACTATTTAACTGGTACCAGAGTAACATGGAGATAAGTTCAATTGCCCAAGGTCACACAGGAGCTTGCAGTGGGATTTGAACCAGGCTTGTCTAGTTCAAAGGCATGTTACTACTACTATTAATGATATAAAAGGGGAATTATAGCAAAGTGCTACTCTAATAGTGTATGTAATAATCACGAAGTGTATATAAGCAGAATATACAATGATATACAAATTCTTCAGCAAAACGCAGTAATAACATTTTCATGCAGAGTACAACAAAAAAATATATAGAAACAAACACATGTCCACAGGTGCAGCTCTTTCGCTTGTACAATTTGGGCAGTTTTCCAAAAGTCCACAAGCCCAAATCCAACTAGCGCGCTGTAAGTCGCCGGCGCGGGAATTCTAAGAGACCAGACAAAAGGAGAGAGGGGGAAAAAGGAACCAAGAGTGTCGAAGGTATAAAAACCCAATTGTTATTAGCAGCAAGTCAAAGACATACTCACAAACAAATCTGATTCAATCGCTTACATGGCTGAGCCTCTCCCCTTGGGTCTCCCATTGGTGTTATTTGTTGGTTTTGTGTTTGTTGAGTATCGCTTATTAGTTATATTTTTGCGTATGTTATTAGTACCAAGCTCATCATTTAGTCCCTAAAAGGGGTTAGAATGTTTTTTAATCGTGGTTTCTGGGGTGTTGGCTCTGAGAGCCGCTTCCTCTGCGGGTGTCATGGGAGACCAGTACTTTCAAACACTTTTTACCATTCGGGATCAATTCACTAGGCAGAACAAGGTAATGGAATAAGATGAGGTTTATTCTGGGGAGACCAGCAGGTATACAAATGATACACAAAATACAGGTAAATCACACTTGTCTGGGGGGAGACACCAGCCTAACTAGGTGCAGGGCGTCTGCTTCAGAAGGCTTACCCTGTCCGCTCCTGGTTCAGAAACTTCACGGTACCTTCCCCCAGGAAGATACCTGGCTGTACCCACTACCCGCAAGCAAGTCACAAAGTAGAACTTGGCCACAAAGTCAGAAATTGGTCTCCGCTAGACAGGCTTCTCCGGATAAAAAACGAAGCCGGTTTGCTATACTCCTTGACAAAGAACTACTGTTCGAAACGCGTAGGAGGTTGCTCTCCTCTGTTTGTTGGATGTTTTTACATCAATAAATATTTATTTTTGTTATCCTGGGACCCACTTCATTGGACTATGCGCCAGTTTTCCTCTTTTCTCTATTGCTATTCGCAAAAGAGCATCTTTGAAAGCCCACCCGCGCCTCTGACCCTGATCGGCCAGTCCCCTTACATAGACCTCGGTGTTCTATGTCTAACATGGAGCAGGGGCTGGCGACCAATCAGAGGACGGATCGTAACTCAGCCAGCCAATCAGAAGGGGGGCTCGTCTGGCTGCTGACGTCAGAGGAGGGGGTATGTCGAGCCGGCTCGAAAAGCGGGGTGAGCGGAAAATATGAATTGGCCAATGGAATCGTGCCTGCGAGCAGCGGCTTCCCTCAACCAGTCCATTGCCTTCCGCTGGGCAGGCTCCACCAGGTCTGGCAGTCTGTTCTCCAGACCCAGTACTCTGCTCTTCCCCGCTCACCAAACTGTTCCGACACCTCTGGACCTCCCTTCTCCTCTTTGATCCCCGATCGCTATGCAGACAGCCCGGCACCTCTTAGATGCCCAGGCTGACTGTATAGAGTATAGTAACCTTTGGGGAACATCATACATGTTGGGGAAATGGGACTGGGATACTTGGGGTCGAAAACCGGGATTCTGGGGGACACGGTGAAGCCCCGGTGTAATTCACCTCGTGTACCCACAGAGCCTGCCTGCTCATCGGGGAGAATTACGGGACTACAGGTAACTTTGTCCCCCGAACCCCTAAACAGATTCTGAATAAATTTTGACCCAAATATTCCCCTTGAAACTCCCAATCCCGAAATCCCACATTTATTGCATGACAGGAAAAGGTTAACACGCAACAGGACAGGTTTTAGGTTATACATACAGTGTCCCTGGCTTATGGTGCTACTCGGCTACACCAGGGGCACACGGTTCTCAGGGGTAACCAGTCGGGATTAACCTTTATTTATGAAGACTGGCTACCCCCTATCGTCACAGCGGGTGCCAGGAATTTCAAATCCAAATTTCATATTGCATATTAGGGAAGCTGAAAAGAGACAGAGAGAGGCCACTTAATGGTGTATTTGTGAGAGCGCGCTGACCCGTGCTGAGGCGCGCTGACGCTTGTCAGTGAGCCCCTGCAGCCGCAATGAGAGCGGCTTTAGCAGGGGCTCTCACAGGCGTGCGGATGCATAGCTCTTAATTTTTTTTTCTCGTTTTGGGGCTCACGGGAGCGCAGGGCCGGTCATGTGAGCGGTTCACCCAATGAGAGCGAACCAGCTCCGTGACGTCATTGGCCCGCCCCCCGGACGGCGCACGAACTAAGGCCAGGGAAAGCACCCGCTTTCCCTCAGCGCGCCTCCGCACGGCTGGAGTCGCCATGGACTCAGCCTAATCCTCAGGAGTATAGTGCACATAGGCGGCCATTTATCAACGTCTCCCAGCTGCAAAACGGTCTTATTCTTTACTCACATCATTAACCCTTTGCTGACAGGGATGCTAACAAAGCCTTGCAATTATAGATGGGCGATTGTGAATAATTTGCGGTTACAAGTTTGACATAGAGTTTTGGGCAAAATTTGATTTGCAGACGAATATTCTTATGGGAAGATTTTGTAAAAACATTTGAGCGAGCGTTTGCAGTTCTGTTGGCGGACGACAGCCGCACATCCGATTCGATAGGCGCGCTTTCATTCAACCTGACATTGGATGCGTTCAGTAGTTCCAGACCCTAAAATATGGGGTTTGCAGAGGAGTGAGAGAGAGTCTCTGACTTCTGGACAAAATGAATGTCGAAGATTGCACCACCTGTGCTGAAGCAGGGATATCCTGAAAGCCTGAGCCCTTGAGGACTGGAGTTGGCTACTCTTGAGCTAGACTGTTCTAAATTGCAAGGGTAAGGTGCTGCTGGCCTTTCTTGTGGAGGGTTTAAACGGTATCACAATCCTTGACCCAGCTACATCATTGAGTTTTAGCATCATAGCAAATCATTCTCTAAGATGTCGGACATTCCCCACTTAAAGAAACAAGTGGGGCCGGCTTGATGGCAGCGCCATCTGCGCGAATGCACCTGCCCCCGTCCTTACAGAGGTCCCCTGCACTCTCCCCCGAGCCCAATTAAGCACCACAACATTTAGACTGTGATTACCAGAGTTGGGCCCAGGGGAATAGCGCCGGGCCGCTGTAAGAGACGGCATCTCCTGCTACCACGAGAAGCCGTGCGAGGGCGGGCAAGAGGCCTCGGCATCATGTGACATCATCGTGGCTCCAGAGGCGATAAGAGGCCCCGCGCACGCACACTCGCAGTGCACCGGGCCCCTCCATACTCCCAGCCAGCACTATTTTCCAGCCACGCGTTGCAGTCGAGGCGATTTAAGTGATAGGGAAAAAAAAAGAAACTGGGTTTTCGTAGAATAAAAGTTGGCAGAGTAACAGCGTGAGCAGATAACAAAACACGAAATGTCAGCGCCACAGTTATTCTTATCACCAAACAAAGCCGCGGTTTCTGCTCTCTCTATTCCGATCCAGATTAGGCTCAAAAACACAGGGAGCTTGACAGGATTTCCTGAATTTGTCCAGCGGCAGCGTCCCGATGTGGGAGCAAACTGGAGTCCCGCGGGAGGGTCAAAAATATCACTCGCAATACGGTCGAAGCGGCAGTTCTTCCCAAACCCTATTCTGGGGAAACACATTTGCACAGTCTCTGCTAATTCACAGGCGCTTTCCTCATTTTAAACATGTGTAACTCATTCAATATTGGGTTAGACTGTGAGGCAGACCCTATGTTTCATTGGGTCACATCTAGATATTTAACAGGTTTGTAAACACAGGCGGGTTTGGAACAAAAATTGCATTTGAAAGGGAATTTTCTGATTTTTCTCAGTGAAACGCCATTAAACTTCTATGAGACGCTGATACTAAAGATATGTGACATGGACTCCAGGTTACTGAGGCTCATAGGAAGTCAGCGAGAGTTTACATGTCTAAAAACATCATTAGCCTAACTCCAGAAAGCACAGCATCGGCATAGAGAACTGACCTGGGCCCTTTGCAGACGCACTTATCAAAACACCCTCCCACAGTCTCTGTATGTTCTCCCTACTTACCACTTAGATTGTAAGCTCTTCAGGACAGGGACTACTTTTCTAATGTTACTTTTATGTCCCATTGTGTTATATTATTATGCCACGTGTCACTGCTGTGAAGTACCTGGGTCGTGTTATATAAATAAAGATATACATACAGTATAGAATACATACAGTATAGCTTTCACTGGGTATACTGTAAGTTAGGAGGAGGCAGCAGCATTTACACCTATGAACAAGCAATGTTGCATCTTCCCTGTGTTCCAGGCAGTTCTTTTGATGCTTCCCATGCAAAATAATTACTCTTAACTGTTTCTCTAAAAGAGGGAAGGAGAAGTTCCCTGCCACAGATCTGGAAGAATAAAGGCAATTTGTGAGCAACACTTTCTTATGACAGGTTATGACGTTTTTTGACCAACATGGGAAGTTCTTCATAGTTAGAACGATAGAGTACTGACAGTATACTGACAATACGCCTTGAAAATAGACCTTATGAGGTTCTTAAAGATCAGTACAGGAGGACAGAGAGAGGGGTTCAGTGGCGAAATCACTGCCTTCGCAGCAGGTGAACCCAGATCTGATTCTCGTCCCGTTGCTCGTGTTATTCCCTACACCTGCATCTTGGGTACCACAAGTAGATTGTGAACCGTTGGGGCAGGAACTCGTCGTATCTGCAACATTCTATGTACAGTACATCACTGCGTACATTGTCAGGGTACATACTATTTTTTTTTAATTATTATATAGCATTATCCTATTCTTTATGAAGAACCATCATGCTGTTTCACTGAAAGGTATTGTAGCCTGTAAATAATCTACACTTCTCCAAGACGAGGCGGGCCTACGCCAGTCGGAATTTCTTTACACGTACATAGGCACGGCTCGTTTTACATCCTTTCACATACAGCAATGTGTTGACGAGCCCTCTGGCGCGTATAGGGGTTAATTGCCGAGTGTGAATCAGAAGTCCCTGTGTATGCCATGTTATTCTATTTATAACTCCATAACGATGGTTATAACGACAACAACAGGATTTCAGACCAGAGCGCTTCCATCTCTTCTGGGTGCTTTCAGTAACTGCCAAACACTTAAACAATTATCCTGCTTTCTGCATCATTCATCCCAGTGCCTTTCGTAGTCAGTCATTTGGCAATTACAAGCGTAACAATCTGGGTATAATAAGCTGAAATAGTCTTTTATTCATATTTGAGGGTACTTTGCACACGGCGTGTCTACTTACACCTTTGATGCAGTCACAATATCTATTAACGTGACATATTATTTCCTTGGTACTAACGACAAAACACTCACGAATCCATCCCAATATCGCCCTCAGATTTCACAGGACTGTGTTAGTTTCATGACGTACCTCAAATCACCATTTTATTTTTTTTAAGCAATGGCCTATTTCAGGGGTGCCCAACTCTAATCCACAAGGGCCCCCAACAGCTCAGGTTTAAGGATATCCCTGCTTCAGCACAGGTGGCTCAATTAGGGGCTCAGTCGTTGATTAAGCCACGTGCTGACGCATGGATATCCTAACCTGACCAGTTGGTGGCCCTTGTGGACTGGAATTGGTTACCCCTGCTTTACTCGGTACATATCGGGCCAATCACTTATCGCAGACCTCCTTCCTTTAAACCGCTTCACACAGACTCCGGTCCGATTGCTGTATTCTTCTAAAATCTGCCCTCTTAGAGCTTCTATTCGGTTTTTGTTTCCATATCGGGCCATGCTGCACTTACTACAAATGGGCGGAAATTTTCATATTTTCGCAAGTTTAACTTTTCTGGGAATTCTTCCCAAAAAAAGTTTGGTTCGTCCCAAGTTGACAAAAAAGCATTTAAATACTTTTAAAGTTCATCCAGAACACGCTTCCTCACCCATTACAGCTCACTCGGGGTAATGGGCTGTAACGTGTCTTCCGCCACGGGAGTGTCTTATGGAGTAACACTTCTTAGTACTGTAAATGTGGCCCGTGGTCTTATGTGGCATCATTCCCCAAACAATAAAGCATAAGCAGAGGTGTCATCCTGCAAGGACCGCAACCAGTGAGATGGGGGGCGTCTGGGCCAGAACATCTTAATCTAGCTTTTACTAAACACGGACTGATTATCACACTGTCATGTTTATAACCCGGGAGGTTACAGGGCCGGAGCGACACCTGGAAATCCTTTCAGAGGCCTCCCATACTAATCACTGAAATGACGCAAGGCGGGAGCTACAACGTAGAGTTGTAGCCAAAGTTATTACACCCGCTGGCGCGCTGCAGCGGGACTTACACAACGCGCCAGCAGGAGAAGCGCCCATTGTTTTGAATCAGCTGTAAGCTAACATGCTATTTCCACGTGTGAGAGCGTCGGCATCGGTAACTGCCTTTTTCACTAGCTATGAACATACTGTATGAAATAGATAGTACTGTAATACTGTAAAATGGATTAAGAAAGCTGCCTTCTCTCAATTGTGTGAACAAATGAAATGTATACAATTTCACTGCTTTCTCATTTACAAGAAGAGTCTCAGACATCCGGGGATATATAGCTATAGGGATATATAGATATAGGGATATATACAGTAGAGCATATTGTCTTTCTTGCTGGGTATTTCGGATGTCATGCAAAGCAATACCGGACTGAGACAGTCGCTAGCTCAACTTAAGGCTGCGCCCATGATATGGACAACCGTGCAGACGCGTCTGCACGCTGAGCGATCAGACTGCCTAAAGGCAGTGATTGCGTATATACGGCGTGCGTGCGCGCGGAAGCGGGTGGGGGCGCTGGTTGCTTAAGAAATCAGTTCAAACTGATTTCTTGGCGCGACGGGCCGGTCACGTGAGCGGTTCGCCCAATGAGGGCGAACCAGCCCCGTGACCGTCTCTGGCACGCCCCTAGACACGGCCACAGACGGGCGAAGTGTCTATGGACGCAGACTAACTGTGCAGCTCCGGTTTATCTTCTCCAGATCTGCAGCAATCTGTTAGCTAGTGTCTGCAGCTGGCTAATGACAGAAGCCCGGCTCCCACTTGTGACCACTTCAGGGAAAAACAGGCGTCCGACAGATGAGGATGTGACAGACCAGAATCGCATTTCCTTACTGTTAAAATACGAGCTGATTTATTTAAGAAACATATGAGCTGATCTGGTGATTATCTGTGCCACAGCACATAGGCCTAGATGCGACAACCTCCGGTAATGCACTCAAGAAAACCGTTAATATTACGCTAACGTGGTATCCACTAAAGTCATTCGCGCGTTGTTACCTTAGGTATAGTGTTAATATTAATGACCATTAGCAAAAGCGATATATGAATGATTTGCTAATTAGCCGTTATCATGAGCATACCCTGTCCACAAAGCTCAATAATATTAATGTGGCTAAATAAGCCATGGTTAAGCTTTGCATTAGCTTTGTATGTATGTCTTTATTTATATAGCGCCATTAATGTACATAGCGCTTCACAGCGGTAATATACGTGACATTCCTATAAATAACACATATAAATAACACATAATGGGAAGAAGTGCTTCAGACATAAAAGTAACATTTAGGAAAAGGAGTCCCTGCTCCGAAGAGCTTACAATCTAATTGGTAGGTAGGAAGAACGTACAGAGACAGTAGGAGGGTGTTCTGGTAAGTGCGTCTACAGGGGTCACGGTCATTGTATGAGGTGTTAATTATCAGCCACGGAGATACTCATACGCTTCGTTAAGGAGGTGGGTTTTAAGATGGGTTTTAAAAGTGGATAGAGAGGGTGCTAGTCGGATATTGAGGGGAAGGGCATTCCAGAGGACTTATTACCAAGTGCATATCTAGTGTAGTATACTGTAACATTTTATTAACTGAACTTTCATCTACCTTGTAACACGTTAGCCCCTTAATTGCCCAAGTATCCTGCCATTCATGGGCAATCCAAGACTAGCTGACTTCTACAAAGGTCTACAAAGGGGTTAATATATTCTTCAAACTACATTACGCGATATCTCCCCCTTGACTACCAAAGAGACTAGTAAGGCATTGCTATGTAATATCCGACTAACCACTATATCGCCTGCCACCCTTCCTCAGAGATACCGAAATACCCACACTGGGACACCGACTCCCAATTCAAACCACCCTTCCCCCACACCACCCTTACACACCTAACCCCCCTCTACAATGGTTAACAGCGCTATGAGCCAAAGGTGACTAATAGAATTGTAAAGAATTGAATCCAGTTAAATAATACATACATACCGTACATACATACCATTAACCCCTTGAGTATAAAGTAAGGCTACTGTGCTATATAAATACAAACAATCCTACATAAAGTGTTGCATTTTTAATGGAACGTTTGAGTGACTTCAGATGTGTCAAAAGTTTGGAAATGAAGAGCTATGAGTTCATTATTATCTTCAGGATATTTCAAAATCCTTGATATCTTCATATTGACAACGATCTGTGATATGATTTGTGGTTTAACCTGACGTGTGGTCTGCAGGTGCTCCCCTCCCCCCAGCAGTTAAGGGGTTATATCAGGGATGTGCAACTCCATTCCTCAAGGGCCACGAACAGGTCAGGCTTTCAGACTATCCCTGCTTCAGCATAGGTGGGGCAGTCAAAGACTGAGCAACTCATTGGCCCACCTGTGTTGAAGCAGGGATACCCTGAAAACCTGACCTGTTGGTGGCCCTTGAGGACTGGAGTTTCCCACCCCTGGGTTATACAGAACATGGTTATGGGTCATATTGCTCGACCTCTCTGCAGCCTTTGATTTCTGTGGACCACCCTCTTCTCCATCACATTCTCCATACTCTAGGTATCTGTAACAGAGCTCTATTCCGGATTTTTTTCTTACCTCTTCAATCATACTTTCGGTGTCTCATTTGCTAACACCTCCTCCTCTATCAATCTCTTTGTCGGGTTACCCCAGGGCTCGGTCCTGGGACCTCTTCTTTTTTTTCTCTTTACACACTCTCTCTAGGTGACCTTATCACAGGGCTAGGGTTCAACTATCACCTCTATGCTGATAACACACACATTTACTTTTCAACCCCTGACCTTAAACTTACTGTACAGACCAAAGTTTCTTAATGTCTCTCCCCTATATTATCCTGGATGGGCCTCCGCCGACTCAAACTTAACATGTCAAAAACGGGGCTCCTCATACTTCCTCCCAAACCTGGCCCTACTGCTCCATTCTACATTACTGCTGGCAGTACTATCATACACCCAGTATTACAGCACGCTGCGTAGGGGTCACATTTGACTCCTCCCTCACATTGTCTGCTCACATTCACAATGTAGCTAACACCTGTAGTTTTTTCCTCCGTAATATTGCAAAGATTCGCCCTTTCCCCTGTTACTCCACTGCTAAAACTCTAATCCTCCCCAAGTCTCCTGGTCAGAAAGCGTATCGCACAGCAGATGCTAATGCCAATTATTGACTATGGAGACATAGTATATGGCACGGCACCTCAAACCCACCTTAGCAAACTTGACACCCTCTACAATTCAATTTGCCGTTTTGTTCTCCAATGCAACTACAACACACATCACTGATAAATGCTCAAAGAACTAGATTGGTCATCACTCGAGTCTAGGCGCAAAGTTCCCCTTTCCTGTCTTGCCTTTAAATTCTTTATGGGCAAGCTACCCAGCTACCTGAACAAGCTCCTCACCCCTACTACATGCAGCACTTATCACCTGAGATCAGACTCCAAAAGACTGTTCATGGTCCCAAGGCTCAACAAAGTATCCGGCCGTTCCTCCTTCTCTTACCGTGCACCCCAAAACTCACATACACCACAGTTTAAGTTCTTTCAAATCTAAGGCTCTCTCACATTTTAATCTAGTCTGTAACTGTTTCATTCGCCCATAATATATATTTTCTTTAACTGTGCATGCAATGTCTTGTATATAATGTATACCCTGTTCATTTATGTAACTGTATTTGTAACCATGTATTATTTGTCTTAACTCTGTGCTCAGGACATACTTGAAAACGAGAGGTAACTCTCAATGTATTACTTCCTGGTAAAATATTTTATAAATAAATAAATAAAATAAATAATAAATAATGCAGGCCTTCATTCTCTCCCGTCTCGACTATTGTAACCTTCTGCTGTCTAGCCACCCTGCCTCTCACCTGTCTCCCCTACAATCTATCCTAAATGATACTGCTATAATCACTTTACTCTCTCCTAAATCCCGTATTACACACACACAATTCAATCAATCAAATAAGCTTTATTGGCATGACGAAAGAACATTTCAGTATTGCCAAAGCATGAATAATAGGGGGCAGGGTATAATGATTACACAATACATGGGTAACAGTTACACACATGGATGTGGGGGTTAGTGGGCATCTCTCAGCCTGTGACAGGTGCTGATATAGTGTGCAGCCAGATCTATTCTCCTCACTTTAAAGGCTATACACTCTTCTGCTCCTCCTTACATCACAGCCCTAATTTCTCGCTATACACCTGCCCGACTCTTGCGTTCTGCTCAAGGGTGTCTTCTCTTTACCCCTTTTGTATCTAAAGCCCTCTCCTGTCTTAAACCCTTCTCACTGACTGCCCCACACCTCTGGAATGCCCTTCACCTCAATATCCAACTAGCACCCTCTCTATCCACCTTTAAGACCTATCTTTAAAACCCACTTCCGTAACAAAGCATATGGGTAGCTCCGTGGCTAATACTATACACCTGATACATTGACCGTGGCCCCTTGCAGACGCACTTACCAGAACGCCCTCCTATTGTCTCTGTATGTTCTTCCTACCTACCAATTAGATTGTAAGCTCTTCGGAGCAGGGGCCCCTTTTCCTAATGTTACTTTTATGTCTGAAGCACTTCTTCCCATTATGTGTTATTTGTATTATTTGTTATTTATACAGTACTGCTGTGAAGTGCTATGTACATTAATGGCGCTATATAAACAAAGATATGCATACAGTACATACATACCAATTTATACATACAACAAACATTGGTAAAAAAAGCCGTCCAAAGCTGCATCTTATCTGAGAACAGGGCGGCCTCGGGAATTTAAAGTGGGTTTAATATGCGCTCTCATAATCAAGACGCATTTCTGATCAGGAACAAACAAGAAAATATCCAGATACGCGATTAGTAAACACAATTCCACGCCCCAAATGTTGCATAGTTACAGCACGGCACACACTAAAAATGTGACCATCTGTTCTGCTCTCTTTGCCAACCGATGTCAGGAACAAGCTGCTATTAACCTCTTTATGACTGGAGAGTCATGCCGTACCCGGCAACTTTACCACCAGTGTAACCAAAACCAGAGACCTCTGCTCCATTGTTAGGGAGGTGGAAACCGGGCACAGTTACTTGAAAGGTGGCGCTTGGGAGAGCGTTGTCGTAATCATAGAGGTTGAGGGAGTGATGTTTGGAGTTTCTGGACCACGCACTGGCATATTTAAGGGATATCTCTGAATTCAATCAGGGTTGATTCAGCTTTAATAATGAATCATAATATGTTTGGACGGGTTGAAGAAGTAGTGTGTTGATATGAACGCGGTCGTTAAAGCGAGGTCATCTGGTTGTAATTCCAGTGACCGCTCTCTGTGTGACCTTGGACAAGTCATTATATTTCCCTGTGTCTCAAGCACCAAGTATTCGATTGTAAGCTCTTTCGGGCTAGATTGTGCATTATTCATTGCAGTGGGATAGTGTAAATTGGGCACCGCGGTTGACTTGAAAGGAAGTTCCCATGCAGTAGTGCCCATCAGCACCACCACATTTTAATGAGTAACCCCAAATGTGCCTGTATATACTGTCATCACTCTATAACACATATAATATTATTATTATTATTAATATATGTATCTCAACTCTATTAGCCATATTTGGCAATAGTGTGTTGCTTTTTCTTGTCTCGGTTCTTCATGTACAAGTAGAAATTCTTGTTGCCTCTGATGGAAAAAAGCAGAGCTTTAATGTAAAATAAAGGGCTTAATGCATTTCGCGTACTGAGAGAGTGAGCGAGAGGAGAAAGCCACTTGAGAAGCAGCCAATCCTAAACGGAGCATGTTTCCTGGAAGCTGAGCTGTCATGGTGATTGGCACATAGTCTATCCGAGGCCCCAGCAGCTGTCGGGCACCTGGCTTGCAACCAGTCTGAACAGTGAGGGATGAGCCCATGCAGTATTTTCTATGCTACTGAATACTGTACTGAGCTTTGTCAGCCTTGGAAAGGAGAAAGGTGGAGGACCACATATAGGAATGGGACAATTCGCCACAGACATATGCAGACCATTGCACTGCAGGGTTTATTTTTTACAGTTTCGTTTTTTTAGGGTTAGGTGTTAAGGTTAGGAATATTATGGTTAGGAATATTATGGTTAGGATTGGGGGTTAAAGTTAAGATTAGGAATATTAGGGTTAGGTTAGCGATTAGGGGTTAAATTTAGGGGTTAAGGGTTAAGATCCTAGGTTGCAGTTATCAGCAATACCCAAAATGGCCCGCAATCCCCCAGACTTCCTGGGTCATCTGCAATGGCGAATTGTCCTGGTGGCCAAATAGTCCGGTGCAAAATTTGGTCAAAGCTAACTGACCTTGACCCCCCCCCCCCCGCATTGCAATAAAGATGTGGAGCTATTGAAAGCAAATGAATGTACTACAAGTGAATGGATTCTGAAGAAGGCAGGCACTTTACTCACGTGTCACGTGTCATGTGTCATGTGTCGACATTCCCGGGCCAGTGGTGACATAATAAGTGATGGTTATTGGAGGTCCAATAATGGAGCGCAACATTGACTTGACATTTCCAGTGGCGCTTGTTCTATCTGTTATGTGACAGCCTTTTCCCGTATGTTGAGCTTTGTTCCTTGACACTTCAAAGCAATGCCATGTGTGGTTGGCCTCTTCAACAGTGAAGAAGATAAAACGCACGTAGTGAGGAAAGATAAGGGGATAAAGGTCTCTAAAGAGAGGTTGAGTAAGAAGTAGCCATTGCCTCTCCTTAAGTAGTGTTGAGTTCTGGAGGCAATATCTCCAATAGTGCATAACTTGCATCAACCTCTTATTAAATGATTAGGATGTAACCCCTTGAGTGGCACTCATAGGGTATGGAAGATTTTTTTTTTTTTTAACTACCCCAAGTGTAGAAGTGTGGAACAGGAGAGGAACATTATCAGAAACAAAAATAACTGAACAAGAGTCAGGCACAGAAGCTTGAAGAGGTAGACAGAGGAAATGTAAGGCACTTCATCTTCACTAAAAGGTATTGGATACACGGAAGAGCCTTCCAGCAGATATGTCATGGAATAAAAAACATTACTGGTAGAGAACGCGGGGGGTTACATGTTAAAGCCTTCCAGTTGTAAAACTTTGGCAAATTGGGTGCTGAAAATAGCACCAGATTTTTATAGGAAAATGTATCCTATTAAAATCTATCCTACAATAATTATTGTGCAAGTGTGGGTAATTGCGGCCCAAAACTGTCCGATTAGCCACTTTGGCACATACAATATAGAATCGGCTCCTAAGATTACTCAAATACAAAATACTGTAAGGAAAGTCATTCATTGAAACCAATGGCATGCTCTTCTTTGCCGAATGTTCTGCATGATTTTGTTGCATTACTGTAGTTTTGCATAAGTTTGCAGGCAGGAGACTTTGATCAATGTCCGTCTAACGTTTTACATGAATCACTGCAAGTGAAATGAGATCGTCAAATTGCCCTCATCTGCTATCAATGTCTATGTGTTAATGCATCTGTATTAAACCTTTTGTGCAGAGAGCGCTCAAAGAGGAAAAAAAAGAATAATTTATCGCTGCGATTATGGCGTATGAATAGCTTAGAGATTCTATGATAACAATGAAAAATATCAATGTAAGCATTCCTATTGTGCACCTCTGTTTACAGTTTGTTACTGATACAGTTAGCTGATGTGCTGCTTTGGTTTCCTCCTTTGTCCCTGGGCAGTGATCAATAAAGAAACTGGATGTTTTTTGTAATAAATTGCCTGTCATTTCGACAAACAAGAGGTACCTCTCTTTGTAATGCAGGATCTAATTCTGCAGATAGGATCTCTGTGTTATCTGTGAAGACAGATATGATGAAGAAATGAAGCAAGTTTTAAATGTGCTTAGAATTACAGTGTTTAGAACAAGAATACAGTTAGACTACTGAGATACAGCTATACCCCGTGCCTTACAGGACCTTTAAGATGAAGTTTATGATCTTTAATAATACCGACTCATGTTTGACGTCAGGTAAGCCAAGGTTACGTTGTTGATATTATGGCCTTTTATGATGTCTTCAAACTAAACAGAGGGATATTTATTTAGTGTTTTCTCTGATTATTTTAGTGTTTTTTTTTTCTGTTTTGTTCCCAGTTTGTCCAACATGTAAAACATTTTTCATGGAGTTTTGATAGGAAAATGTTGCAGTTTTTGCCTTGTCCCATTACCCTTCAACAGGTCGATGGGATGTTTTCAGGCAGAGAATACATGTGTGTACATTTCTAAATAGGAATAGTTGTTCTGTATGATCAGATAACCTATTGTATCAGGGTTAATTATTAAAGTGTCAAGAAGTCAGGGAGCGCATTACACCGGTGGGAACATAAAGGGAAAGAGCAGAACACAAATGATAGTGCAACCCTTTGTGATGAAATGATGATAAACATATAACTGCAATTAGAACAACATAAAAGAAGTCCCAGGGACTAATGGAAGGCACACAATGAATAGAAATGCTACACGAATCAGAGGCGTAGTTAGTGTGTTCATCAAGCAGGGAATAGCTGTCCAAATTTCTATACAGTAAGTGGTCAAATAAAGAATACTGTGTATACCAACCTCAACCTATGGAAGCGGACACCATCCGTAGGTTTAATACAGAGGGCTCTATGTATCAAAGGCAAAATGTTGGCGCAAAGTCGTTATTTTGTTGCAACTCGTACTTAAATATACCTGCGTCAGGCAGCGTCTATGTATTAATCTATGGGGTGAGTGAGAGGGGTTAGGGCGGAGGGACATTTTCATATTGGCGCAGGTCTATTTGTTAGAAAGATGTGAGTTGCGCACTAGTTCTCTTGTTGATTTTCCCCGGTAGTCTTTTTTTAGCGCAGCCTGCGCCAAATTGTAAAACCGTAGAAATACACTTCATCAATATGTTGCGCTTTTTTTCTTATTACAGTTATAATTTTGTTTTGGACGCAATCGCCCATCGAGTCTTTTTTGTAATATTTACTAAGCGGTGCTAAGCCGTAAAGGCACTGCTTAATAAATATGTAACAAAAATAATGGGAAAAGATGGCCAAGTAGGTGGCATTGCTGCATTGATATGGTTACACAGGGGAGGCACGGGGGGAGTGGATTTCCTTGATGGTATTATTCTTTTTAGCGAGAGAGAAGTCTACGAAGTAGAAAAGGTTCTGTATACTGGGCCCATTGGGCTCTGATGCAGATGAGAAATTAACCAACATCAGAGGGAACCGCGCTGGCAATCCCCACCCCTCGATAGCTTTGCAGAGCTAAGCGGAGGCTAATAGACAGTCAATTACTACTGACATCGGTAGAGAGGTTCAGCTATTGAGAGAAATGACTCTACACTGTACCAGGGGTGGCCAACTCCAGGCCTCCAGGGCCACCAACCGCCCAGGTTTTCAGGATATCCCTGCTTCAGCACAGGTGGCTCAATCTTTGACGGAGCCACTTATTCAGCTACTGATTGAGCCACCTGTGCTGAAGCAGGGATATCCTGAAAGCCTGACCTGTTGATGGCTCTTGAGGACATGCTCAACTTTGTAACCATTGAAAATACAAAGCGTGCACCTGACAGGGAGGAAGCAAACACATGGAACCTGCAGTGGAGCAGCAATAATATGTCTTCCTATGCAGTGCTGCAATGTAATCAGCGGTACACATGCAATTCTGCTGGCACGAAAAGTGCCTTCCCCAAAGAGCTTGCAGTCTTAATGTAAGAAATTGCGGGCCATATTTACTAAGCAGTGCTATTCCATAAGACCCATTCCAGCGCGGCTTATGGCTGTTTACGGCCCATTAAAATGAATGGGCTGTCAGATGTCGTCTGGCACAGAAGGATTTTTATGGAGTAACAACACTCAATAATGACCCTTTATGGGCTATTTACTTGAATAGGGCTGTAAAGAGGCTTCCAGCATGCAAGTGTCTTACAGAGAAGCACTTCCTAGTAAATATGACCAAAGTGGCTCACACAAGGTCACAAGGAGTTGACACTGGGACTCACCTGGTTCAGAGGCAGTGACAAGGTGTCACATCCCTGTAAGAGTGTAAGCTCTCCGGAGCAGGGATCTCATTACCTTCTGTATCTGTTTACCCGTATTCGTATGTTATTCAGTTTACTGTATGTAATTGATGACACTTTTTAGCCCCCTCCCCCCCCCCAACCCCTCCCATTACTTTGCTCTCCAAAGAATAAAATGAAGTGGTAACGTAGCGATAATTCACGGTGTGCTGATCTCTACTATCTATTCATTCTTTGTATTTAAAAAAAACAAAACATGTGGTTTATTATTTCACTGAGCTGCTACTGCGGCAACCTCTGCTGTCTAGTGTGTGAATGGCAACGGCCATTTTAATTTCCCGGGAAGGCCAAATTCGCCATAACTAAAACCCTCACAGCGCAGCTAGAGAATTAAAAAGAAAAAGAAAAGCGGAAGGTGGTCACAATAGTATAAACATAGGGAGCATCCATTTGTTTTTTTTATATTAAGCCCTTCTGCTGCCCTTAACCACGTCACTGCCAGAGAGGCCAGCTTGGCAGAACCAAAGTTACGATAAATTCCCATTCTTCTTTCTATGACATTTTTATTATAATATAGACCATTTAATTCGCTTTTGTCCATAGAGAGTGGAAGGCGGGAGTCTGTTGCTCAAAGGCGCCTCTTCTAAAGCGTAATCCTTGAGAGTTGACCAGAAAAACGAATCTTGTGAAGAATGTCATTCTATTTCATGCAAAGCGGTGTCTGCTGTGGTTCATTTGGGCCTCTGAATAGGAAAGTGTTTGTCAATCATATGGTTCCTTTCACCTTCTCCCACCCTGCCCTTGTGGTTAACGTGGGGGATCTTAAACTGGTGACCTTGATGTGACCCTTGGACTCTCTGCCCCCTGCGAATTTCAGACCAGTTGCTTAGGCAGCGAGGCTGGGGGGGAGAGGAGAGAGAGAGATAGACTGGGGGAAAGGAAGGGGGGAAGAAATGCCGTGGGGGGTAAGGGGGAGTGGATAGAAAGACCTGCTGGGGGGACAGGAGAGAGACATACGGGGGGTGGAAGAGGCAGGGAGGGAGAAAGACATGCCGGGGAGGAGGAGAGAAAGAAAGATGGTGGTGAGAGGACAGAGACATGCTGGGGCAGGGAGAGAAAGACATGCTGGAGGGGAGGGGGAGAAAAATACCTGCTGGGGGGGAGAAGGAGAGAAATATGGTGGGGAGAGGAGAGAAAAATGGTGGGAAGAGGAGAAAGACATGATGGGGCGGGGGGAGGAGAGGAGAGCGAAAGACATGCTGTGGACGGGAGACGTGCTGAGGGGGAGAAGAGGAGAGAAGGACCTGAGGAGGGAAAGAAGGGAAATACGAGAGGAGGGGAAAAGATAGTATGACAAAGGGTGAGAGGGAGAAAGATACTAGGATGGAAAAAGGAGAGACATGAGGGGGCAAAATAGACCGAATGTGATTGTCGTAACATTTGCAGGGGCCCCCATTCTTGAAGTTTGTCTTGGGCCCCAAAAATTGTGTTTGTGGCCCTGAAGACAGGCTTAACGCCATGCTGTTTTTCTTGCATATAATTAACTTTGTGGATATGTGTTAACCTCAGGGAAAATAAAGTTTGTTACTGATTGTATATAATGAAATGCTTGCTATACAATTTTTGAGGGGCTGCATCTCAAGGAGTTCCAGAAGATACACATCATCCACAAGCCCTGGGTGTATTCTACAGTGCATGTGTCTCCAGTGGTACAAAGCAACTGGAGATACAGCCCTGTTGGAATAACAACCAGAGCTAATGTCTGCTATGGCTTCCACCATCGTCTCCGTCTTCCAGTAGATGTTCATGGAATTGGTAGTTTAACCTTTTCAGTGCTGGAGGTTACCAGTGCCATCAGACCTCTGGCATTTGCGGTCATGTGGTTGCTTCAGCATTGGTCACATGACCGCCATCACCCATCGAGCAGTTATCCCTAACATCCCGTAGAAAACAAGGATTTTTTGTAATGTACTTGTTACGGCAAAAAGGGACATCTCGCATTCCAGGAGGGACCAGGATGTACCAGGAATATCACAAGGGGAATGTAAGGGTTTCATTGTTTGGGGAGTGATAAAGATACTGTACCACTCACACAAGCATATCATGAGAAGTTTGCAGGCATAATGAATTCCTGCTCTAAAGAGTTCAAGCTAATTTTGGTGCGAGAGGCACACAGAGATAAAATGACGAGCCCAAGGTCATCACGAGATCAAACTAGGATATGAGCTGGATTATGGCTGAGGAACCAACCTCCGAAGACTCTATTTGTACTATTGGGGGAGCAAAATAAAAAGGGAAACTTTGCAACATATCTTGTTGACGCCTTGCAGATTCCGGAAATTGTATACAGGTATCACAAGCTTTATTTGATATAATAATAATGCAGAATATCACAGAGTTTCCATAGAAATCAATGGCAGTGATAACGCAGAATATCTAACCATAACTCCAGGGAGAGCAGTAACCCGTCTGTATCTGGAACTGTCCTTAATATACAATCTATTTTTCAGGCCTGTAGTATTTTTTTAAAAAATATCATCCAATGCATTGGAGTTTCTTTAAGCCCTTTGGCCCATATTCACTGTGCTGTGAAGCTGCATCCCCAGCTGTGCCATTCATTTGAGCTGATCCCATCTCTAGCACTAGGAGGCAGCTTCATAGCACATTGAATAAGGGTGTTTGTTGCCAGGAAAATATAACATATCACGTACAGTAGACTAGCAATTTAGAGAAGGCTATAAGTGATATACCCTTCACGCCAAGGGTGGCCAACTCCTGTCCTCAAGGGCCAATCAACAGGCCAGGTATTCGGGATATACCTACTTCAGCACAGGTGGCTCAGTCATTATGACTGCTTCACCTGTGCTGAAGCAGGTATATCCTAAAATCCTGACCTGGTGGTGGCCCATGAGGACTGGAGTTGACCACCCTTGCACGAAGGTCTATTTTGCTTTGAGCAGTAATGGTTTCTGCTTTAATTCATGGTCTCCAAAAACATCCCTAAATAATTGTTGTGTTTACAGACAGATTTTGATGGCGTTTCTCAGCAAAGTATGAGATGAATGTGTATAAGTGTAACACCCCTACATAAGTATGCAGAATAATTGAATTAAATCTATGCCTGCTGTATCTGCACGAGTGGCGCAGAAGAGATGTTTTGGTCTGTAGTTCAGCTTGTCTTGGAGTCACCGAGCAAGGAGCACAACATAGATTTTCTGTAGCAAATGTAATTTGTACTGAATAAAAGAGGCGTTTTAATGTTTGTTCCAACCTGTTAAATCTCACAATTTAATGTGGGCTGTCACCAATGATCGAGTATCAGCAAGACGGAGACTTTAATTAAGTGTGCTTTTTGTGTGCACTGCAGATAAATCACGGCTGGCTTCTGTTCCAGTTAGGAACCGAGGGAGACACAATATTATCTTCTCAATAATAAATATCAAGAATATTACGATAGAATGCAAGATCTAAGCATCACCACATGTGCTTTACAAATCTTTTACCTCCAATAACAAGACACATGCTGCAACGTAACTGTGTACATTGCCAGCCATGCTACACTCTCTTCAGAGACACAGTGAGCAAGGCAGGTTCTATAGAAAAGTGGGGCAAAAAGAGGCATCTTGCATCAATTTGTCAAGATGCTTTGCATCATTTTACAGGAGGGAAGCCTATGTCAGAGACAGACAGAGAAGTGCTGGAACAAGAAGTCATTCTCTGGAGGGTGGCAGGGTAAGGGGAAATGGGAAGAAGTACTTCTTCAATGATATGGGGGTAGATTCATGGAATTGCCTCCCAACAGAAGTGGTAGGGGGTAACACAGTAAGGGAATTCAAGCATTTTTGGGATAGACATAAGGGGGTCCTAAATACAAAAGAAAGCCATTAATCACAGGGTCTGATGTTTTACAGCAGATAAGGAAATATGAAGTCAAGTGGTTCCTATCTGCCGTCACATTCTATGTTTCTGTGTTAATGTTCTATTTATCACCCCTCTGTATAGAGATGTGTAAAAGTTCACCACATGTGAAAATGTCGATCATCAAGATTCACCAAAATTCTGGCGAGAAAAGTGCCCTCTTCAGCACTTTTTGCACGAAATACTGTAGGACACAAACACAACACAGCAATAGACCATTAACATTGGGGTTTGAGTTGGAACTCGGTAGTGTGGCTAATGCTGACTGTGCACAACTGACCAGTCTGACAAATTGAGTCGTGACGATTATAGGCTTCTGACTGCCCTTTTTCTGTAACCCCCTTTATTCTTATAATCACAACTCTGATAATTGACGCCATTCAATGCCAGATGGATTTTGATAGTCACGGCCTCAACAGGTCAATTAATTATTTTTTCGAAACCCCACTTTCATATTCATGATAAGGAGACCAGACTTTGTAATATTTAAATATTTGGTATTTAAGAGCGTACAGTATGTCAGTTTTTCCATTATACTAATAAATTCCACTCTTTCCGGCCATTCATCCATAGTTGGGACGGAGGGTCTTTTCCAAGTTCTGGCTAAAATATATTTGGAATCAAATATGAGATGCTTAATCGAGGTTTTCATATGTCTAGGGATACCTGCCTCAATTAACCAGAACCCAAGTTGTGCATTCCAGGCTAGGGTCACGAAACTATCTTGCACTCCCTGTGCAACAACTGCAACCACTGCTTTTCAACCACTACTAACAGACAGTGTTGTGCCCTTTATACCTCAGGGGGCAGGCACATCTCTGATGTCACTATCCAGGGACTCAGAGCATGTAGCCACTCCCATCCATACACAGGGCACCTCACCAGGGTGTGAGGGAAAACCTCCATAACTACTGCTGGCAGGCCTGTACTTACCAGGGCTTACTGCCAACAGGGAAGATGTCTGCAGTCCATTATTATGCATGGCTACATACTCCCCCTGGTGAATCCCCACCGTCCCATCTGGGACCTAAATTTGGTGTACCTTGCGCCAGGAAACACTGCAAAAGAACACACAAATAAATTGTCAAACATCATTACATTCACATAATAATGCTATAATGTTACGCTCACTGACCAGCAGGGAGCGCTAAAGAAAAGGCAGACCACTATGTCTCGGGACCTAATAATAGTGTCGAGGGTTTGGTTTCTTCACCTCTCGTCCCGCTGCATCGGTGACTGTCACGCTATATTCCCGGGGCAGGCCTCGTTCATTACAGTACACTACCTTATTCATGTAGATACTGCGTCCGATCTTCCAAACCCTCATTAGTTGGGAAACCCTCTGTTAAGCCTGCATCCCCTTAATGGCACCTCCCTTATTGACAATATAATACTCTATGTCAGTCCGGAGCCATCTCTCCCGATTCTCCTCTATCTCTCTCATAAGAGGTTCGGGAACGTAAGGGTACTCAAGCCCATGAGACCTCTTATATTTTGCAACAATAGCTCGCTCTGCACGGCAGGCCCGGGTCAATTTAGCTTGTCCCGCCCTCCCTGGCAATACCCATGATAAGGGCTCGTCTGATTCCACGGAACCCTTTAATCCTTCGGAACCTTGGGGCGTAATTAATCCCTTCTTAATTTTGTCCCACCTCGCTCGCAACTCCTTGAGATACGCATCATCATTGAACTCCCCTGGAGTCCACCAATGGTCAACTATCCCATCCCTTTCTAAAATGAAACGGGTGTGATCTATCCACGCTACATACCCCTCGTATAGGGGCGCCCACCATCTAGTCTCCCGTACCTTTTCCTGTCGGGATTCTAGTGGCTCTTCATCATGAGGCCCCCTTGAAGTACCCTCAAAAGGCGTAACAATCCCCCTGTACTGTGATTTGTTCCCAACTGTAATACTTAACACACTAGCGCAGTCGCTAGATACCGACACGTGTCGGTAAATCCTCCCTCCTCCCATCGATCCCTCATCCGAAGTTCCCCAGTCCAGGCTTTCAGTCCGATCCTCGGAAGGACCCCGGGAGTCCCCTGACATCCCTAGACTAGAAGTGGACCCGAATGAAAAAGGGACGTGAATAGGGGCTTTCACTAGGGCCGTGGGGCTAACTTTGGGAGTGGACGGGGTTTGGGGACGTGACCGGACCATGGGTGTAGGCAGGGTTACGACCTGCTCCTCGGCGCTACCTGACTTGATTCCGCCACAAAGTCCCTTCTTTTCTCCAGTAGCTGGGCTTCTGGCTCTCCGACTCGAGCACCCATTCCTTCTGGCAGCAGGTGATCGATGTCCGCTGCTCGACCGCAGAGGCGTGATCATCTCCCACTCGATGCCACTCTGGTCGTCTGGAATCTTCTCCTTGCACGCACGTGCCTCGGCGCCATCTTGGGTTGGGTCCCCAATCGGGACCTCTTCTTCCACGAGGACATCCGGCAATGCCCGTCTGCTACGCGATCCAGTCTGGCCCTGGATCTGCTCTTCTTTTACCACCACCCCCTGGGCCTGCGACAAACACTGCGTTAGCTTACTATTTCGTAGTGTCGGGGTGGATCGGCCTCCTTCCGAACCGCTAGTCACCACGGCCGTAGGACTCCGCCGCTCAGGTTGTCTCGGCACTGGCGACACTCGACTCCGTGTCTCCACACCACGAGGGATAGCATCTCGCCAAGGTGTACCACTGGTATGATACTCTGTCATTAAGTCCTGTGTATCCGCCAGCCTGGCACACTCCTCGTCCGAGGACTCCAGCTTGGCGTTCGGACAGGGTATCCCAGTAGGAGACCGGCGATGGGCTCTGTTTCGGTCACCCCTCCGATGACTGGTTTTCTCCTTTTTGAAAACCAGTCCTGGTCCCTGTTCTTCGGGACCGGCATCCTCCTGCCACAATGCACCCGGAAGCTCCGCGGCCAACATCGGGGCATCGGCTTTGGATTCCACAGCCTGTACCGGCACAAAAGTCGGCATGGGCCACAGGTACTGCAGTCCACAATGCCGGCATCGGGCCACAGTGCCCACAGCCCCACCCAGCAGTCTGCACTGCAGGCAGAGACACATCACCGTCTCCACACCCTCTACCCGGAGGATCAGGAAGCCTCCTGGAGCCGAGTAAGGATGTGTAGTGATCAAGGGACTCTGTTCCATTTTCTCAGAGACCCCAGCCATATTCACCAGAGGAGGTACTCGTTTCAGAGGTCTGTACCGGTCAATGGCTCTTCGCAACTGGAGTGCAGGGGCTGGTTTGACAACCCCTCCTCCTGGTTTCTCCATCGGCATCCGGTGGAACTGCAAACCACTCCCCCTGGTTGAAACTAGGGGGATGTCTCGTAGACTTGTAGGCTGACCCAGCACAGGTGCAGAGTGAGTCATTGTCCATGAGGGCGCGGCTCCAGCTTTCGCACCAAACTCCCCAACAGGGTGGGGTTTTCTCGTTGGCGCCAATCCTGGCCAACAATTAGCAAACTGCAAAGTTGCAAGACTTTCTGCAGCTGGCCCACGCGGTGTCCCGGGAGCGCGGGAACCGCCATTTTGGTTAGTACTGTCTTTCTGCGTCACATTTGAGGTAGCGTTTGGCTGTTTGTATATTGAATTATAACAAAGTCCATTTCTTTCCTCCCATCCAACAACACTGTCGTCCTCACTAGCCTCGAGGGTACTTTCCCGAGAGCATAGACAGGACAAACACGGCGCAGCCACGGCTTTCACGCCATTCCACAACAGGCTCACAAAAGTCGCTTCTGTAGCTTGTTCTTCTTCCACGCACAGATCATATGCGTGTTCTTCCTCTAATCGCCTTCCTGGACCTTCTGCTCTGTGCAGATCCTCCATTCTGACGGTTCTCTCTCGATCTTTGAATACGGGGTTTTTGTACATGGAGCTCCGCTCTGCGGGGCAGCTACCACATCAGTACAATAAACATGCCTTGTGCACCACCTAGTGTACCTAATGTAGATCTGACTCGTGTTTGCACTACCTCAGGCTAGGCTCACTCTTGCTGTGTCTACTGTATCTCCTTCCTCCAGTCTGTGCTCCTTGGTAAGTGGTCTGGAATGGAGACTAGAGTACTCTGGCTCTTCCATGCAGTACTTTGGGTGTTGACCTACTGTTGGCTAGCCTAGCGCAGACCCTTCCAGAATTCCTGCCCTAAGTTACCAGTTTACCCCTTCAGGCGTCCCCCACTAGTGCTACCTCAAGGCGACTAGGACAGCAATAGCCCCCTGCTCCAGACCCACTAACCCCTAGCAGATCCCAAGGCGTCTGTGCGGCCTGCAGCTCCAGCAGCTCCCCGACTACCCCTGGTTCCGTCCCACGCAGCACAAAGTGGCAGCAGACACTCTCCCTGTTTCCTGTCCTGTTAACAGGTCATCTCAGCAGCGCCTCCAAATGTAACGGCTGGACCCCCCTTGTCTGACCCACCCAATCTCACATTGGCCCGTGTGGTCTAACCGGTCCCCATTACGTGATCGTGTATGGTGGTGCACCTGCAAGTAACAGGACTCCTGAGTCTCTTGCTTGATGGTATTAGGGGATGTCATCAGGACAGGTATCTGAGGTAGTGGGTGCGAGTCCAACTTACATCATGTGCAGCGCCTCCACCTCATCAGGATCTATGCTTCCGCAGGGAGATGGTCTTGGTGAGGAACTACTTCTCGGTGGTGACTGCCACTGTAGAGTAATCTCACACTCACACAGTGGGGTTTTCTTTAACAAGGGCATCTTTATTGATGATCTGATTACAGTAGACTGCCCCATGCAGCTCTCAGCTTTAGCCGCACATTCCTCCGTGCTGTCCCTTTGCCAGGTACTGCCCTCCTCAATTGGAGTGGGATCCCCTCTCCCTTTAGGGAGATCACCCCTGTGCCAGGTCCCTGGACACAGTGTGGCCTAGACAGGCTTGATTAGAATATTCGCACCACTAGTTACAGCACTAGGGTCACGAAACTATCTTGCACTCCCTGTGCAACAACTGCAACCACTGCTTTTCAACCACTACTAACTGACAGTGTTGTGCCCTTTATACCTCAGGGGGCATGCACATCTCTGATGTCACTATCCAGGGACTCAGAGCATGTAGCCACTCCCATCCATACACAGGGCACCTCACCAGGGTGTGAGGGAAAACCTCCATAACTACTGCTGGCAGGCCTGTACTTACCAGGGCTTACTGCCAACAGGGAAGATGTCTGCAGTCCATTATTATGCATGGCTACATATATATAGGACAATAATGATGTTTTCTTTGCCAGTCACTTGAGAAAGAGCTTTGTACAGCTCGAAACGTTCTGTGTGCCTAGAATAAATGTATTTTCTACAAATCCGTAGTGCCCTGGATCCTCACCTTTTTTCATACATCTTGAAATTACCAGACAGGTTTTTTCCCTGAACCACGGAGCACCGGTACCTCAAATTGCAAGTATATTGCTTTATTATACACTTTTAGGTGTGCTAGAGATAACCCTCGTTTGATTACCCTCCTTGCCATACATAATATATTCTAGGTTGATAGGTCTCTTAAACGTGTTTTCGTTTAAGAATTAATTAGAGCATACTGTACTGAATCTGGAAATATTGGTAAAAAGGAATTTGCTGTTCCATCCTGTCTTGTAGATGTTGCATTGAGATTACAGTGCCTTATTGATAAAGATGTTTGAATCTAGTCATACCCATTGTGCTCAATGCAGAAACAAGTGGCTTAAATGCCACACTGTTAAAGGGTTCAATCATATACATTTTAGTAAATGGCGAGACAGTATAGCTGAAGGTGGGAAGAACTCCTGGTTCACCAGCTACGATGGGCATTTAGAATAAATGAGTGTATTTTCCACCTGTTTATTTCCATGTTGGGGAGATTTGTGATAAGAATAGAAATGATAAATGAATAAGAAATGTGGCTTATTCCTGTAAACTTCTCTAATTCTACCCAATGGGCATATGACGTACGTAGAGTACCAATATTTCAGCACTCTAAATGATGCTGCGTAGTGGTACAACTTAAAATTGGAATACTGTAGATTAATCCTCCCTGCTGTTTGTGGAAACAAAGTTCTCCATGTAACACAAGGTTTTTCATTGTTCCAGATAAATCTCATAATATGCTTCATGATTTTTTCAAAAATTTTGGGGGGATTTTTGTAGAATCCAATCCGCAGCTATGGTGGCGAATTTTTAAAAATCCGCCAACGAGTTGCTGAAACCGTGGATTGGATTCTACTAATCCATCCACGGGTTGTATCCAATGGCGGATTTTGATGACTCCCCGCAGATTAAAACCGACCCAAATCCGTTTGCGGATTTTACACCGCAAAACGAATTTTTGGGGGAAAATGTGAGAAAGTCCGGGAAATAGATTTGGGCGGATTCGCCCATCTCTAGATGCAATAGTGTAGAGGGTGTTAAACACAATAGCCCTTTAACCACAAAGGTTAAGTCACTAGGACATTGACCTGTTACAGATTCCTCGGGTCTGCAAACGGCGAATGGTCGCTGATCTGGCTCTAGCTTCGTATCATACGCTTATATTTTATATATATGCCCATATTCACTTAACTTGAATATTAGCAGAAATATGTGTGCCCGGCACTGTTGTGAAACCTTCTTAAAATAATATCCACATTTCTTGGAAAAATCACAAAAATGGTCACGAGCTGAACATTTGCACATCTCTGCCTGTGCATTAACTTGTGATTTGGCGGATTAAGACCCTCTGGGGCCCCTAAACACCTGCCTAATATGCCTATTGGGTAATCTGGCACTGTGTGCTTGTGTGCACCTATGTACCAACTTTTTTTTCTTTTTTTTTCAATGTACGTCTTAAGGATCAAAAATGTTTTAATCAAGTATATTGGCACCAACAAATGGAATGGACACAATGCACTGATGTAAATGTATGTATGGTATGCACTAAATAAATTGCATTTGTGCGTCAAAAAAATAGTTGAACCTGCGTCACAATAATCCGCCAATTAAACCTGATGTAAATGTGTAAAAGTCTCTGATTTATATTTTTAGCGCAGAATGAAGTTACAGTATGTACTGTATCAGCCAAAAATGTATTTGAAACTGCATGGATGTTTCATTATGTAGGTTAACAAAAAGGTTAGGTTATAGGTCATTTTTACTAATAACTGATGTTCACTAACACTAGGTATATTTAAAAAAAATACACATAATTCTGTTTTAATTTAAATGGCATCAATGCGGTATTCAACATGACACAATGGTCAGGATTCATCAAGCCACAATGTAGGGTAGTGAACAACGGACTGGTAGTACCTGCCATTGACTTGGGTGCGTTAAGCCGCATCGCGGTTTGATTAATCCCAGCCAATGTGTCAAATTAATTTCAAACAAAAAACTATGCGTATGTTTCATAACAACCTTCATACATAGGACTCTGTTTATGAAGGTTTGTACAACATACTTTTTAGTACAACATTTTTTAATATCTTAGTACATAGGCCCTACTGTTGTTTAAGCCACAAATGCTTTCTTAACAGAATGCATACAGATGCAACTGCTGGTTGTAGACTGCTTGCCAAGGAAAATCTGTGACCGTCTTGCAGTAACTCATGAGATGGTCGACTGCACGCTGTAATGGCCCATCGGATTAACCAAGTGGGGTTCCCTCTGTTTGAATGGGACTCGCAGCTCGGTAGGATACACACAGGATGACTCCCATTCAAATGCAGGGACCCTCACTGTGTTAATCCGATGGGCCATTAGCCTGGCTGCAGGAATCTCTCAGCCTGGGATGGGTTTTAGTACAGAATTCTCAAGGCAAGCAGTCCACAACCGGCAGTTGCAGCTGTACTGTATCGTTGAGATAAATAAGCCTGCATTTAAAGCCCTGGGGTTATTCAGATCTGATGCAGCAATGATGCCTAGTCACTTGAGAAAGACCTATTGGTCGAAACGTTGTGTGGCACAATAAATTTACTTTATTTAGAAAACCGTGGAGCGCTGGATCCTTCTTTCCTGAGTATACTTTGGAAATCACCTGGCAGGTACTTCCTTGAACCAGCAGCACCGGTAAACTGTCTACTTAATTTACTTTGTGGAGTGCAGCCTAACCCCCCTTTAAATTGCAATGCATTTGAAAGCATGAAGTTGCCACTAAATGAGACACAAGTGGAACATGAGCAGAATAAGATTTCCTTAGGGAAACGTTAACGCAATGAGCGGTGAACGTAAAAACTGCCACAGAGCAGAAAATACACATACAGTATGGGACTCGCCGTTAATCTTCCCTGTGCCTGCAATGCAGAATAGCTGCTCAGGCAGAGACCGCGCTTCCTTTATATTACAAGTGAATAAAATGAGGCGCATGATATATGTAGAAAGGGTGATGCTAGGAAAAGTAATTATTTTTACTTCTACTACTTGCACACAGCATTTGAAGCAGAAACTGTATGCCCTGTTCCTGAAAAAAAAAAAAAGATTTGGACCTTGTAGGTTTTTGACTGCTCCTGCTTACTGTAACAAAAATGGAATAATTGTGATGAAGCGTAGAATTACTGTACCTTTCATACTCTCTAGATTTATAAAGCAGGTGCCCTTCATACTTACCCGAAAAGCATATATTTTTTAATACATTCTCCCTGATACAATTCACACTACCTCTAATGAAAGTCAAAGGAGAATTAGGAGATCTCTTTCACACAAAACTTCCCCCCTCCCAATTAGAGATGGGTAGTTTTTTTTTTGCAATTTTGAACCCGCCTCGGATCCAGTTGCTCTTTTTGGCTCGCAGATTTCCATAGATCAGTCTCAAAAAGGCAAACCCGCTGGTTTTTTTCTATGATTGACAATCCAAGCAGAGAGAAACTTTGTCTAGTAGTGTTTCCAGGTGTGTGTGTGTGTGTGTGTATGTGTGTGTGTGTCCTTCAAACCTCCCTCCAAGTAAATTAGGGAGAGATGCCTGTCCTGAAAAAGGAGCACACCCGAGGTACCCTCGGAGATGTGCTAATGATATTCAAAGTATATTTAAACGAGTCATATCCCACACTTCCTAAATGGATTTCCATAAGAAATATATAGAGTTGATAAGCCTAAGGCACCTAGTGACTGGACTGTTGTCAGACCCATCAGGATTAGAATCCACAACCACTGCTTTTCTATGCAGCAGCTCTAGAAGTGTGAGCTAAACCAGCTGATGGCTGTAATTGTACTGCTGATGGCTGGTCATGTGATTTACTGTAATTCACTACTAGCATACCTCCAAGGAGTATCTATTTTGTTGATTGTAACCTAGGAAGGACTTAAGCACAAAGTAACAATATGTACGGATGGCTATGATTTACTGAGGCCAGGTGTGATGAACAAAAAAAAAAACAAGGTGAAACACAGCAATATTTTCAGGGTCAATACAGTACAAGGAACTTTCTATGAACTATTCATCCCAAGGACAGTACAAATGACACAGGGTCATCCCTTAAGGTTGGAGGAAAGGAGATTTCACCAGTAACAAAGGAAAGGGTTCTTTACAGTATGGGCAGTTACAATGTAGAATTCAATACCCATTGAGACTGTGATGGCAGATACAATAGATATCTTCAAAAAAGGTTGGACATCTTTTTAGATTGGAATGGTATACAGGCATATACCAAATAAGTTAACATGGGAAGGATGTTGACCGAGGCAGTTATCTGATTGTCATTATATCAGGATGGAATTTATTTTTCCCTTTATGAGACATCTTTGGATGATATTTCACTGGAGTTTTTTGTTTACCTTCTTCTGGATCAATATACTGTAAATACAAATATAAGATAAGTATCTGTCGTCAAGATATAGCATAGGTTGAACTTGATATAACAGAGATTCTGTGGGTTCAACTTCTGATCCTGTTAGGTCTTACACCATACCTCATTCCTCATAAGGTGCCTTAGTCTTGTCAACCAATAACAATTTGTGTGCGGTGGGAAGCCATCGGAATCACTTCCTGCAGTTTGTAGAGTTTGAATTAAAATAAAGTATTTTAATTCAGTTTGTGTCTGGCACTCTGACAGATGGCACAGTCAATATTTTTGGCTTCCTTTAAAAGCAGACCACTTCCACTTCCTGGTTGACAGTTTAATGTTCCTGGTGGAGCACACCTGAGATACCTGTGTAGATTAACTACATGTGTGAGCAGTAAGCGGCTCAAAAGTATGATGTGACAATGATAATACCCATTCGCTAGCACTGTGTTCTAGAAATGTAGTGGTTGTGGGTTATAGTGCAGTCCAGCCAGTAGGTTAGTTCCTTTAGCTTATCAACTCTATATAGTTGGTATGGAAATCCTTCTAGGAAGTGCGGGATAAAACTCATTTAAATATACTTTGCCTAGCCATTAGCATATCTCCCAGGGTACCTTAGGTGCACTTTTTTCAGCACTGGCTTGTCTCCCTAATTTTTTGGAGGGAGGATTGATGGGATATATATACAACTGGAAACACTTCTAAATTGAAACTCTGTCTCTCTCTTGCCGGTTTAACCCGAGTACAGATATTTACCATGGATTTTGGTTTCAATATGAAATCTGTGTTTGATTCTTAAAAATCCACCCTGGATTGTATTCAGTGGCGGATTCAGATTAATCCGGTCAGATTTTGTAATCAACAGATGAACTTTGGTGTGTGGATCAGAATTGGTCTAAAAAAAACAGGAAGAACCATATTCAGACAGTTTCACCCATGACTGACCACCCATGACAAATGTAATAAAGGGTACTGAATGCGAGGGCACTTCCACTGGTGTTTAGGTTCTCAAATGTAATAGATTAGGATATCGGCGCTTGTACTGTCCAATAAATGCGATGTACAACTGTATTCCCCCGTGCAGCCATCAGCAGGAGTACTCCAAAGTCTCCTATAATGTGAGCTCCCAAAAGGGAACTCACAGAAACACACAAAAACAAAAAAGCAGACAAATGTAGGGTTTGTATTTGTTAACAAAATCCTCTAAAGGACAACATGATAAAAACAATTATATACTAATAACATAGCGAAACGTAAATATGTGCTTAGAAAATGTGGACCGGGAGATCCAAATATGCAGCCGATGGGTTAAATGTCAGGAGTTCGGACCATAAACACCATCAGCTGGATGAAACAACCTCTCTTTACAAGTCTGGAACTCCACCAATGAGAATGCGCGCATCAACCTCATGTGACCTCTACGCTTTTCGCACATGCTTCGTCATGGGTCCTACTAGAATTAATTTTATTATGACTAGTCCAGCCTAATTTCTTTAGGTGCTTCTTGAATAACAAAGGTTGAGCAGGAATGCTATCAGGATCCAGAACCAGCCCCTGCCTGAAACCTCACAGCTCATTGATCAAAGGGGAGCCATTATTATTGTTACTGTAGAATCAATCAATACCTCATTATCTAGAGCACCAAGCTCAGCAGGGAGCTCCGTCTCTAATGTCCTGTACATTTTCACCTTTCTGTCTGCAACCTTTTTACTTACCTAACCATTTCTCCTCATCTCTTCCTTATCTGTCTATTTCAACCTTTCTCTTCATTGCCTTGTATCTTTATCTTCCTGTATTTCCTTGCCACCTCTGCCTCCATGCTTAGTATGCTCTAACCCTTTCAGCAATTCTTAGAAATACTCAAGACTGTTCCTATAGACCTCACACATGTCCCTGAAACATCAAACTGTTTGATTCTGTCTGTAGTTAGGCAAATTAGTAAAAATGTAACACTTTTTAGCTCTATTACCTTTTTAACGGATTTACCTGAAACGTTGGTCTGCCAAACCTTTCTTAATTCCTTCAAATGGTTTAACATACTGTATATCTGCGAAGGATAAACACGAACGAAGGAAACACTATGTTTATTAGATTAAATGGAACTGGTTGACACCTTTTTAAAAAAAAAAAAAGTATACTGTACATTAAATATTACAAAAAAAGGTTTTACACTTAACTTATGGTAAACAAAACAAAGAGGTTTTACAATCTTTATGTAATGTCTCTTAGTGATGATAAGACTGTTCGGCAGTCTTCAAAACGAAAGGGAAATTATTTTTGTGTTGTCGATTTTGTTTCTATAGTAATTATAAATCCATCATTAGTCAGATAAGCAGAAGTAGTTGATACTGTATGCTGGGATTAACCTGCAGCCCCCACATTACTTTTTAACATGATGTAAATAAGTAAAAAGGTTACTTTAAGGGTGAGGAGGAAGACTATTTAGTAGAGTACCCATTTACTTTTATACCTCCCAAAACACTCATCTATACAACACGTGGAAAGAAACGTACAAACACAACTAAGATACCTGGGAGATATGCTAATTTCAAAAAGTAAGATATGTTAAGGGGATTTCAATTCACCACCAGCACAACTACTATCACCATCACCAGCACCACTATCAACAGCAGCACCACTACCAGCATCACCATCCCTCAGCCCCACAACTACCATCACCACCACTATCAAAACTAGCACCATGAACACCACTACCATCTCCACTACCACCATCATCACCATCCCTCAGCCCCACCACTATCAAAACCAGCACCATAAGCACCACTAGCATCATGACTACCACCACCATCATCACCATCCCCCAGCCCCACCACTACCATCACAACATCATCACCATCCCCCAGCCCCACCACTACCATCACCACCACTATCAAAACTAGCACCATGAGCACCACTACCACCACAACCATCATCACCATCCCCCAGCCCCACCACTACCATCACCACTACTACCACCATCATCACCATCCCCCAGCCCCACCACTGCCATCACCACCAGCATCACTACCATCAGTACCATCACCATCCCCCAGCACAATCATCACCATCATCACCATCTACCAGCACAACCACCATCACCAGTACCGCCGCCATCACCACCACCCTTTTTCAGGGTCTGGAGGGTAATAAGACATACTTGACATCACGTTATTGGAAGTGAACGCAACATTGCGCTACAATGACATGGCGTTAAGCCTATGGCAAGTAGATATACTAGGGCCATTGTATTTACATATAATTAACTTTGTGAATATGCGATA
This sequence comes from Ascaphus truei, assembly GCA_036426205.1. Classification (NCBI taxonomy): domain Eukaryota; kingdom Metazoa; phylum Chordata; class Amphibia; order Anura; family Ascaphidae; genus Ascaphus; species Ascaphus truei. The sequence goes on along the minus strand of WSYH01000111.1, from coordinate 258,098 downwards.
ATGCAATCATATCCGTTACTGTTTTAGGTAATGTCACGTTATTTCCCTGATTTATTGGGGCTTTGTGCAACCCTAACCCTAACCCTTACACTAATTGCTCGTAGGACGTTTTAAGGCTTGGGAGATGTTTTGTTTTGATGACATGGAAAGGAAATTAAATGGCAGAGACACAGGATGTGATGCATCTTATTATAATACGGTACTTTATGGAACTCCACCCTAACTCCTCCTACTGACATTTCTCACATCGCAAGCAAACACACACAATGTAACAGTGGGGCTGTAAGAGATGTGTGCAGAGGTATGCAAATGGAGACTGTTTTAGGTGAAATTACTGTATATCTTGGCTTTATTGAGCCTGTTCCTTTATCCAGGCAAAACATACAAAAACAACAAAATAACAAACTCCTATCCCTTTGTAAGGGCTAACTTACTTCCCCAGACTCTATCTGCAGGACTAGAGGGATATTCCCATTACCAGCCTATCACCCCAAAGTCTCAGGAAGTACCTTAAGCAGATGACCCTCCATGTCAGTCTCTGGCAGGTTCCTGGGTCCTCTGTGTCCAGGAAATATAGGTCTCTGGGTGTCTTGATCTCAGCACAGCCTTTGTGCTCAAGACAGTGTCTGTGTGCAGGCTTTTCTGCTCTCCTTCTGTCAGCCCAAATGTGAGCTAAGAAATTTCTGTCCTGTGTCTCACATCGGGCTTTTCTCAGAGTCCTAATCAGCCAGAGGGAGTCTGGTTGATTGCTTGGGTGCAATTAACCAGCTCGCTGCTGGATTCAGAGGCAGTTTCTCTCAAACAGTGATAAGTCCCTGTTACAGGGGCAAAGTAGCTTGAAACCTTTAAGTTGAGAGGTGGGATGAAAATGCCTCTCATCACATCAATTTACCATCACGACAGTCTTGATCCATAGATCCATCTTGGCTTGGAGGTTGTCTAGAGGGCACTAGGTAAAGAAGTGGGTTTCAGAAGCTGCGTCAAAAATGACATTTCATGTAGTGGCTTAGTTTCATTAGTAGAAGAAGCTTTAGACAGTGTGAAGTATGTAGTTATTCTCAGAATTATGTATTGTATTTTTAATGTAGCATGTTCATTTGGAGAATTGTGGTCACGAACATGAAATGCTGCTTTAAACCTAAAAATATTATATGCAAAAAATCTAAATCAAACCTATAATGAACTATTTTTATGGACTTTTTATCCCCATGAGGTTGAAACATGATGGATTTCTACCATTAATTGAATTGTTTTCATTGATCACACGCTTTTTCAATTGTACAATTGCTACGTACAATTGATCACAAGCTTTTCCAACTGTACCCATGGACATTGAATAATTAACTGCTGAAGATTCATACAGCAGCATATTTGATCATTTTTAGAATTCGAAATGATCAGTAAAATTGCATTTAAGATATAATGTTATGGGATACAGTATGTTGAACTAAGTTAAATGGTTTCAATATTAGTAATTGAAGATATTTTTTAGAGTGAGTTCACTGTACTCATATTTAATTCATTTTTAAAGTTAGTTTGTATGCAAAGTAGCACGGGGGATTTACTTCCTATAGCTCCTTTTTTGGGGTTATGTCATGTATGTATGTCTTTATTTATATAGCGCCATTAATGTACATAGCGCTTCACAGCAGTAATACATGTGGCAATCATATAAATAAATAATACAAATTATAGATCATGGGAATAAGTGCTTCAGACATAAAAGTAACATTTAGGAAGCAGAGTCCCTGCTCCAAAGAGCTTACAATCTAATTTGTAGGTAGGAAGAATGTACAGAGACAGTAGGAGGGCCTTATGGTAAGTGCGTCTGCAGGGGGCCAAGCTTTATGTATCAGGTGTATAGTATTGGCCACAGAGCTACCCATGTGTTTCTTTAAGCAAGTGGGTCTTAAAGGTGGATAGAGAGGGTGCTAGTCGGGTATTAAGGGGAAGGGCATTCCAGAGGTGTGGACCAGTGAATGAAAAAGGTTTAAGGCGGGAGAGGGCTTTAGATACAAAGGGGGTAGAGAGAAGACATCCTTGAGCAGAACGCAAGAGTCGGGATGGTGCATAGTGAGAAATTAGGGCTGAGATGTAAGGAGGGGCAGAAGCTTTAAAAGTGAGGAGGAGAATTGAGTGTGACATGCGGAATTTGATATGAAGGTGTACCTTCCCTTGTAGGGTGTACCTTCCCCTTCCACAGAAGCCTCCTTGATCTATAGTGCTGGGCAAGAGAGAAAAATACTGCATACAGTACTAAACATGCAAATGTTAACTTTTAGGGTGATTAGGTATAGACAAACTCAATGAAAGTAAGCTGTGTTTCTCGTCCTGTAAGGAAGCAGAGGGTCTTCGTTTTGTTGACTATTGAGTGATATTCTTTAAAAATGAGTATTCTAGGAATTTCAAACTATCCTCAAAGCATATACTGTATGTACAGGCTCCCGATAATGCAAGTTTTCCAAGTAACCCTATCCAGCGTCTTCCTGCCACTCTTTCACTTTCTAATCTGATGCTCAACAAGATGCCTGTCGCCCATCAGCGGCAAGATTCACATTGAGCAGACACAGAACATCAATACTTCACATCCCCAATATACTGTAACACTAGAGTCCCACCCAGTCATCATTTTAGCTTTAGACCATTTTATAGCAGGCACTTCTTTATCTATCATACTAGGAATTGTTCATGTTAAATATACATTTGTAGATACTATAAGCCCAGTGGTGATTTGCAGGGGGGGGAAAAGTGACAACCCTAAGCAAAATAAAATTAATTTTATATTTAGACTACAATAAACACTCCAGTTTAAAGTAAAGAAATGGGGCAGGTAAAGTGCGGATCCATTCCCAGTCAAAATTCCGCAGGGTTCCTAGTATTTTCCAAATCACTATATAGAGTTTTTTGTTGATCTTTAAAAAAATGTACAAGAGGTGAGTCCCTACAAAAGTAGCTCTCTACGGCTCAGATCCAGAGAGCTTTGTTAACTCTAACTCTTTCTCTCTCTCTCTATTTTTTTCCCTGTCTCTTTCTCTCCTCTCTCGCTCTCTCGCTTTCTCGATTTCTCTCACTTTATCTCTTTCTTCCCCCCTTGCTCTCTTTCTCCCCCCCTCTCCACCTACCCTCTCACCCCTCTCTCTATTTCTTTCCCTGTCTCTTTATCTCCCCCTCTGTCTCCCACCTCTCTTTCTTCTTGCTCTTTCTCTCTCCCTCTCCCCTCTCACTTTATCTCTTTCTTCCCACCCCCTCGCTCTCTTTCTCCCTCCACCTCCCCCCCTTCCCTCTCTTTCCCCCTCTCTATATTTCTCTCCTTGTCTCTTTCTCATCCCTCTCTGTCTCCCCTCTCTCTCTTGCTCTCTGTCTCGCTCTCTCCCCTCTCACTTTATCTCTTTCTCTCCCCCTCCTCACCCCTCTTTCTTTCTCCCTCTTCCTCTCCCTCCTTCCCTCTCCCCCCCTCTTCAGAAAAACCCATATTTCAGGGTCTGGACTGTGGAGGGAGCTAACGCTAACTTTAGGTATGACCATCTTAACACAGTGTTCAATCCCTGCCTGAACTGGTGCACACCAGAAAACAGCACTTAACCCTGCGTTAGTGAGCTTTGAAGATACCCGTAAGCATTTAACAAGGTGCTAACTTAGGGGAACCCCTTGCTAAGTCAATAACTGAGCTCTGTAGATCAGGGCCCTTGAGCCCCATTTACAGACTTATCAGCAAAAAAAAGTGGTGGCGTTAAAAACATTACCACTGCATCATCGCTTGCTGAACAAGAAAAACACAGGGAGGGGGAGGAACAAATTACATCTCGATTAAAGAGTTAGGTGTTAGAGTCATTAGCAGCTGGTTTTAAGATATGGTAATGAGGTCTTGGATTAGCACCACTAGCTACGTGCTATTTTTACATCTAATGCAGATTCTCTGGCGTACCTCATCATCAGGCATGCCAAAGGCATTAACTTTAACCCTATAAATTCTTTCCCTTGTCCTGCGGGGTCTGGGTTTATTCTCAGGAGGAACAAGCAATTGCCAGGCAGCATCTGTGTATCAACAGAGCAGCAATTGCAGCCATGGCTCCAGAAAATGTATGTTGCAAACGCTGACTCCTATAGTCTAGTCTGATTAGCACCTGGTCTCTCTAGGCACAATATTAAGAATGGGTCTTAAATTAAGAACAGCTTAAATTAGACACTAATACATGGCAGGTGCTATTTAACATGTTGACATACATTGTGCGCTCATTTAAAATGTACCACAACATGTGATCTGTACTTCTACAATAACAATATGGTAAGTAGAACTTTGCAAGAGAACAGTCATTTCCCCGCTGTGTGAGCCCAGCTGTGATCATATTTCTCTCATGGCTCATGGGCCCATCCTTACTAAAGCACACCCTGACATCCATTGAAATGTTTAGCACCGTTAGTGAATCTGGGCCCTGGTACTCGGGTTGCCTTAGCTGAAACATCAGAGATCAGCAATGTTGTAGTGAGAGTGAATGATGCTGTCCGTGGTGCTGGATTCACTGCTGCAGTGATAGAAGCTTCTGTGTTGCAGGAACACACACACACACACACACATCTCTTTTTTGTGTGTAACTTGTACACAATGCAGCTTTTTTATTTTTATGTCTTCTTCTACATACAGTAGTTCATCATTATTCAGTTACATTTCTCATAATTGTATTTATATTATATATATAGGTATAAGTCCACAGGGCTATTTATCAAAGACTCAACATTACCAAATGTACATAAAAGCTAGACTTCACCATTTAAATAATACAATGGAGTGACAATTTTCTTTAATACATCTTAATACTGTGTATATATGTAATTTTGCTCTAGGAGCTTTAACTTGTGATGTTGGAAGAAGGAATTTAGGAGGAGTTCAGTACTGTACATACAGTATGATAAGGGAATGCATGGCATCAAGCCGTGCACCTGAGTTCTATGTATGTATATATCTATATATAGCACAGACATTGTACTCAGCGCTTTACAAATACAATACAGTACAGGGAATTATAATAATACAATAAGCGCAGCAAAATCAGACAATAGGAAAGGAAATCCCTGCCCCGAAGAGCTTACAATCTAAGTGGTATGTTGGGAGACTTACACAGACAGCAGGTGAGGGAATAAGTGCAGTAGATGGCAGTGCTTTGCCACAGTGGTTGGTAGGAGAGAATAGGTTCTCCTTTTTCATCAGCAATATGACTTTATACAACTTAGAAGTCATTTCTTAGACCCCCAGTTTGGCTCTGTGTTAACTTCTAACTTTTGTCGCATGCCCCCCTCTCAGTGCCTGCTTTACCTGGTACTGCCACAGATTCATTCCTGCATTCATTGACATTTGCAAACACGGCATATGACATATCAATCATCAGAGCAGACAGAAGGAGGGGAAGAAAAAGGTCAGGAGCAGGAAAAGTAAAGTACTTCATCGAAACAAAGACAACAAGCATTCTATCAACTGGGAAAGATTTCCATTTCACCTTGGCCTTTTTTTTTAATGTTATTATTTCATGCATGCCATTAATCTAAGCTGCCACCACAGCACATGATTGTAATATTCTCCTGTATAGCGATGATCAAGTAAACAACTCATTGTCTATGAATGGTACGAGAATATTAATGACTTTCTGTTTTACAGAAGCTTATGAAAATAAAAGCAGATCGCACTTTATTATAATTCACAGACATTTGTGCAGCCACCTATGTAGTGGAATCTTCGTAACTCATTTGTCTTATCTTGAATGTGGTATTATCTCCCAGATCGAAAAGGAACTGTGAGTAGGTTAGGATGGAACTGATCTTGTGCATTCAGGACCAACAGCTTTGAAGCTGCAGACCAAGCAATATCCTACATATGTGGGTTTTTCTTTACATCAGTTCTGTACTATGAGAAAATACTTTTTTTTTTAAACAGCTCTAAATTACATTGTAAGTGGTTGCTACAGAAACAAAAATGCGTTACATTATAATACTTTAAAGTCACACCCCCTTACTCTTCTGAAACAAGCTCTGGCACAGCCCTTTTTGAGCCCTGCCCTCTCTCTAGCAGTGCACCAATTGTATCTAGTGACTGCCTGGTCACATGATCTTCCCCACAGAACTTTGCATCTTTGGTCCTCTTCTGCTGCACTGACGGCCACTTAGTGAACCCCCGAGTCAAATCTTCGCTGTTCGCTCACAGGAGAACGGATCGATCGGCAACTTAGCTAACTACTTATTATTGTGTGGATTTTATTGATGCACATATTAAAGGGGAAAAAAATGTTTTAAAAAACCGGCAGCTTGGACTGCTGCTTTAACCCCTATAACAACTATTCCAAATAATATTCTAGTGACTTCAGTTTCTATTCAGGACAATAATAGAGTATGTGCCTTCCATATTTAGATGTGTTTAGAAGGTGGTGTAGTTTTTAGCATGTGCCAGGCCAGAGTAATTCTCCCTTAAATGTGCATTTCACTTTAAACACATACACAGCGAGATAGTGCGTGTCAAGGGATGTACATAATACAGATGTAACAAGACTTACTGTCCCCAGCACCGCGAGCAATAAGGAAAAGTCTGCGACGCTGGGGACACACTGCGCGGGGGGACACTCTTCTTAATGGGAATCCCACCGCATTAATCGTTCTGTGCTGCGACCACCGCAGCCGCGTGACCATGAATAAATAAATGAGCGGTTGTGACCAAGATGTCACGCTTTGCCACGTCTGTATGTAGATTGAGAATCATTGGGGGCTGACAGATCTTCTGAAGCATGAAGATGTTGAGCTGACAGGTGACATAATATTAAAGGAGGAAGCTTTGAATTAACAAAGTTCTACCTGAATGGGATTTGTATCTCTGAAGATACAGTACGTTGTTGCATGAAGTGTATTATATTGTCAGTGATATCTGTTTGGCTCTTACATGATAGAGAGGGATAAATGTAGCATTGTAAAGCCTGATGCTGTAGAGCAGCGGTACGCAAAGTGGGGGGGGGGGGGCGGGAGAATCTCTAGGGGGGCGCGGCGGTTACAGAGGTCCTGCACTCTTAATTTAAATGCCGGTGGAGGCGTGAGGCCTCTGTAACACTCTTACCTTGTCTATGCCCGGTCTTCGTCGATGCCGCGCGAGCGTTCCCCACCAGCAGGGGATTTCTCCCGAGCTGGTCCCAGTCCCCCCTCGCTGTCGGCTCACTATGCACTGTGACGCGTCAGCCGCCAGGGGATTCAAGAAAATTGTGATCCCGAGCAGTGACGCGTCACGTGCTGCGCTGATGAGCCAATCAGCGGCGGGGGCGGGAGCGGGAGTTGTCATCAGGCAGCTTCCTACTCAAGGGTGTGTGTGTTGTGGCAGAAGGGGGAGGGAGCTGCTTACCTTACAGCAGCCCGCAGCAGCTCCCTCCTGCAGCCCGAGCCCGTGAAGGGGGGGGAGTAGCGGGTCCCTCCGCTCAAGCCACGCCCCCCTCCCACTCCCGCCCACCTCCCGCTCTGGCTCCCGCTCCCTACAGACCGCATATCGCGGTCTGTGTCTGTCAGCGCCCCGCCTGTCTGCAGTGCGGGCGCGCTGACTGAGGGAGCGGGGCCTTAGCCTAAGCCCCCAGTGATATGAATGGAGGGGGCTCTGCTTCCGTTCCGATCGCATTGACCGCTGAGACGGCGCCGGCGTGATGTGCCGTGTTCATCCTATGGACAACCTCAGCCTAAGAGTTATAACCTGTCAGCTGCAAATCTGGTATACAGGCATACCCCGCATTAACGTACGCAATGGGACCGGAGCATGTATGTAACACAGGCATACCCCGCATTAACATACGCAATGGGACCGGAGCATGTATGTAAGACAGGCATACCTCGCATTAACGTACGCAATGGGACCGGAGCATGTATGTAAGACAGGCATACCCCGCATTAACGTACGCAATGGGACCGGAGCATGTATGTAAAGCGAAAATGTACTTAAAGTGAAGCACAACCTTTTTTCCCACTTATTGATGCATGTGCTGTACTGCAATCGTCATATACGTGCATAACTGATGTAAATAACGCATGTGTAACAGGCTCTATAGTCTCCCCGCTTGTGCACAGCTTCAGTACAGGTAGGGAGCCGGTATTGCTGTTCAGGACATGCTGACAGGCGCATGCGTGAGCTGCCATTTGCCTACTGGGTGATATGTCCTTACTCGCGAGTGTACTTAAAGTGAGTGTCCTTAAACCGGGGTGTGCCTGTACAGATAAATCGTCACTATTTTCAACAAGAGATTTCTCCTTTATTAAATACAGGGATTCTTTGTTCCAATTAAAAATGTAACTATACAAAATTTAGCAAAATAAAAATGTTGCTAAAAATTTCAAGAAATATTTATGTAAACGCTTTTATTGGTAGTCAGCCGGCCCTGTAAATAGATGTAAAGATGTGAATAGCTGGGATAACACAGGATATCACTGGGTTTCCATAGGATTGAATAGCTGGAATAATGCAGAATATAACTGGGTTTCCATAGGATTGAATAGCTGGAATAATGCAGAATATCACTGGGTTTCCATAGGATTGAATAGCTGGAATAATGCAGAATATTACTGGGTTTCCATAGGATTGAATAGCTGGAATATGCAGAATATAACTGGGTTTTCATAGGATTGAATAGCTGGAATAATGCAGAATATTACTGGGTTTCCAGGATTGAATAGCTGGATAATGCAGAATATACTGGGGTTTCCATAGGATTGATAGCGGAATAAGAGAATAGTACTGGGTTTCCATAGGATTGAATAGCTGAATATGACAGAATAGAAACTGGGTTTCCATAGGATTGAATAGCTGGAATAATGCAGAATATAACTGGTTTCCATAGGATGAATAAGCTGGAATAATGAGATATTACTGGGTTTCCATAGGATTGAATAGCTTGGAATAATGCGAAGATTTACTGGGTTCCATAGGATTGAATAGCTGGAATAATGCAGATATAAACTGGGTTTCCATGGATTGAATAGCTGGAATAATGCAGAATAACTGTGGTTTCCATAGGATTGAATAGCTGGATAATGCAGAATAACTGGGTTTCCATAGGATTGAATAGCTGGAATAATGCAGAATATAAGGGTTTCCATAGGATTGAATAGCTGATAATGCAGAATATTACTGGGTTTTCCATAGGATGAATAGCTGGAATAATGCAGAAATTACTGGGTTTCCATAGGATGAATAGCTGGAATAATGCAGAATATAATGGGTTCCATAGGATTGAATAGTGGATAATGCAGAATATTACTGGGTTTCCATAGGATTGAATAGCTGGAATAATGCAGTATTTCTGGGTTTCCATGGATTGAATAGCTGGAATAATGCAGAATATAACTGGGTTTTCATAGGATTGAATAGCTGGGATAATGCAGAATATAACTGGGTTTCCATAGGATGAATAGCTGGAATAATGCAGAATATAACTGGGTTTCCATAGGATTGAATGCTGGAATAATGAGAAATAAACTGGGTTTCCATAGGATTGAATAGCTGGAATAATGTGAATTAACGGGTTTCCATAGGATTGAATAGCTGGAATATATGCAGAAATATAACTGGGTTTCCATAGGATTGTGAATAGCTGGATAATGCAGAATTAAACTGGGTTTCCAAGGATCGAATAGCTGGGATAATGCAGAATATAACTGGGTTTCCATAGGATTGAATAGCTTGGACTAATGCCGAAATAACTGGGTTTCCATAGGATTGAATAGCTGGAATTGAAGAATATAACTGGGTTTCCATAGGATTGATAGCTGCGGGAATGCAGATATAACTGGGTTTCCATAGGATTGATAGCTGGAATAATGCAGAATAACTGGTTTCCATGGATTGAATAGCTGGATAATGTAGAAATAACTGGGTTTCCATAAGATTGAATAGCTGGAATAATGCAGAATATCACTGGTTTCCATAGGATTGAATAGCTGGAATAATGCAGAATTATTACTGGGTTTCCAAGGATTGAATAGCTGGAATATGAGAATATATAACTGGATTTCCATAGGATGAATGCTGAATAATGCAGAATATACTGGTTTATAGGATTATAGCTGGAATAATGCAGAATATAACTGGTTTCCATAGGATTGAATAGCTGGAATAATGCAGAATATACTGGTTTCCATAGGATTGAATAGCGGAATAATGCAGAATATAACTGGGTTTCCATAGGATTGAATAGACTGGAATAATGCAGAATATAAACTGGGTTTCCATAGGATTGAATAGTTGGAATAATGCAGAATATACTGGGTTTCCATAGGATTGAATAGCTGGATAATGCAGAATATAACTGGTTTCCATAGGATTGAATAGCTGGAATAATGAGAATATTACTGTTTCCATAGGATTGAATAGCTGGAATAATGCAGAATATTACTGGAGTTTCCATAGGATTGAATAGCTGGAATAATGCAGAATATTACTGGGTTTCCATAGGATTGAATAGCTGGAATAATGCAGAATATAAACGTGGGTTTCCATAGGATTGAAATAGCTGGAATAATGAGAATATTACTGGGTTTCCATAGATGAATAGCTGAATAATGCAGAATAGAGAGGGATAAGAGATAGGGGAAGCGGAGAAGTAACTAGGGGTTAAAGATAAAAAGGGGTCGAAATAGCGGAATAATGCAGAGGGAGAAGTAGTACGTGGTATCCATAGGGAATTGAAGAAAAGCATAGGGAACTAATAATGGCAGAATATAAAACTGGGGTTCCGATGAGGAAGGGTGATGAATAGCTGGAAGGGGTAATGAGAGGCAAACGCAGATATAACTGGGTTTCCATAGGAATAAGCTGGAGGATAAATGCAGAGAAATTGTTCATGGTTTCAGCAATCAGGGAAATATTGAAATACATGGGTCCGGATGATAATATGCCGAGAAATTAATGGGGGATATATGGGTATCCTGTAGGATGAATATGCTAGAATAAAGGGGGAACAAGCAAAAATAGTGATGGTTCTTCCATAAGAGATGTGAATAGCTGGCTGAAGGAAGCAGAATACTGGGAGTGATTGTGGTGGATTTGCCAATAGGAGTTGGAATGGATCATAGGAATTGATAACAGATGGCAGAAAACTAGACTGGGTTTCCATAGGTATTGAATGCTGGAAAATGCAGAATATAACTGGGTTTCCATAGGATTATGATAGCGGAATAATTGTAGAATATATACGGGTTCCATAGGATTGAATACATAGGAATAGCAAATGCAAATATAACTGGGTTCATAGGATTTGGAATCGATACGCTGGAAGTTACAGAGATATAACGGGGTTCCATAGGATGAATAGCTGGAATAATGCAGAATATAAACTGGGTTTCCATAGGATGAATAGTGGAATAATGTAGAATATTACTGGGTTTCCATAGGATTGAATAGCTGGACAAGTAGAGAAATATAACTGGGTTTCCATGGATTGAATAGCTGGACGAATGGATAATTACTGGTTTCCATAGGATTGAATAGCTGGAATAATCGCAGAATATAACTGGGTTTCCATAGGATGAATAGTGGAATAATGCAGAATATCAACTGGGTTTCCATAGGATTGAATAGCTGGAATAATGCAGAATATAACTGGGGTTCCATAGGATTGAATAGCTGGATAATGCGAATGAATTACTGGGTTTTCCATAGGATTGATAAGCTGGATAAATTGAGAATATACTGGGTTTCCAAGGATTGAAATAGCTGGAATAATGCAGAAATACTGGGTTTCCATAGGATTGAATAGTGGAATAATGTTAGAATATTACTGGGTTTCCATAGGATTGAATAGATGGAATAATGCAGAATATAACTGGGTTTCTATAGATTAATAGCTGATTGCGAAACTGGGTATTAGATGAATAGGGAATAATGCGAATATAACTGGGTTTCCATAGGATTGAATAGCTGGAATAATGCAGAATATACGGGTTTCATGGAGGATAGCTGGAATAATGCAGAATATAATGGGTTTCCATAGGATGAATAGCTGGAATATGCAGAATAACTGGGTTCCATAGGATTGAATAGCTGGAATATGCAGAATATAACTGGGTTGCCATAGGATTGAATAGCTGGAATAATGCAGAATATAACTGGGGTTCCATAGGATTGAATAGCTGGAATAATGCAGAATATACTGGGTCCATAGGATGAATAGCTGGAAATGCAGAATATAATGGGTTTCCATAGGATTGAATAGTGGGATAATGCAGAATATACGGGGTTTCCATAGATTGAATTAGCTGGAATAATGCAGAGTAAAACGGGTTTCCATAGGATTGAATAGAGGAATATAATGCGAATATAACTGGGTTTCCAGGAGATTGAATAGCTGGAATAATGCGAGTATAACTGGGTTTCATAGGATGAATATGGGATAATGCAGAAAACTGGGTTTCCATAGGATTGAATGAGTGGGACTAATGGCAGAAGATTAATGGGTTTCCATAGGGATTGAAGTTGCTGGAATAATGCAGAATATAACTGGGTTTCCATAGGATTGAATAGCTGGGATAATGCAGAATACACTGGGTTTCCATAGGATGCAATGCTGGAATAATGCAGAATATAACTGGGTTTCCATAGGACTTGAATAGTGGAATAATGACAGAATATAACTGGGGTTTCACCATAGGATTGAATAAGCTGGAATAATGCAGAATATTACGGGTTTCCATAGGATTGAATAGCTGGATAATGCAGAATATAATAACGGGTTCCATAGGATTGAATAGCTGGAAGTAATGCCAGAATATAACTGGGTTTCCATAGGATGTGAATAGCTGGAATAATGCAGAATATAACTGGGGTTCCATAGGATTGAATAGCTGGAAAATGCAGAATATAACTGGGTTTCCATAGGATTGAAATAGCTGGACTAAGCAGAATATAATGGGTTCATGGATTGAAATAGCTGGAATAATGCAGAATATCACGGGGTTTCATAGATTGAATAGCTGTGAATACATGCAGGAATAAAACGGGGTTTCCATCGGATTGAATAGCTTGGAATGAACTGAGAATATATACTGGGTGTCCTAGGATTGAATAGCGGAATTAATGTAGAATATTACGCTGGGTTTCCATAGGATTGAAGAGCTGGGGATAAGCAAGATAAACTGGGTTCCATAGGATTGAATTAGCTGGACTAAATGCAGAATATCACTGGGTTTCCATAGGATTGAATAGCTGGAATAATGCAGAATATAACTGGGTTTCCATAGGATTGAATAGCTGGAATAATGCAGAATAT